>JACJUY010002373.1:54476-83623 GCA_014220935.1 Platorchestia sp. MABIK | reverse complement strand
GGTGCCGCGTTCCTTTGACTGTCAAACACTTTCTTGTTGAGTGCCCTCGATATGCTGCTGCCAGGAATGTATGTTTCCGAGACTGCGAGGTCCTGATGAGGATGTAATGACCGGAATGCTCAGGGAAAATGAGCGCTCAGCTTTCAGTGTAACAGCACTTGAAATGTTCCTAGAGAAGTGCAAATTGATATCTGGAATTTAACCAGAAGGAGAACAGTCTAAGCAAGGAACTTCTTCAAGTCTGAGATGTGGATGATTGAACTGCAATATGGCCGGGCGCGCTGCGTAGATGCCTTGGGGGGTTTCAGCGTGGGTAAAGCGCCCGGCCATAAATGAGTGGGCAGCTGAAATCCCCTACTGGGTTTTGGCTGTCCTGTGCTTGCGGATTGTGCGTGGCTCGGTATATGATTTTTTCGAAGATCAACTGGGGCTCTTAAAAAATGACAACAGTGTGGGTGGCAATTAAAGCATTTTTTTGTGATGGCTATTACTGTGTTATCCATAATGGTAATCGTGACAAGCGTTGAACAACGACTATGTAGTGTGCTTTTGTTGAAATGATGTGAGCTTGTTTTTCTTTGAATTGTGAGACCTACGGCGCGATATAGTACGAACTACTGAAGCGCTAGCAAATCAATGCTAATACTACTACTATGATGGTGATGATGTTGGTGGTGACTGGAGTTGTTTTCGTGGCGGCTAGGACCGAAGCTGTCGTTAAATGAGCCTATTTACTTACTTGACTCCTTTAGATTTGACCTACTAAAACCGACTAGCTAAAATATATTTAAACGTTGGCTGCCTTATAATTTGAACTGCAGATAAGACCACCTTCGGTGCGACATAGAGGTTTCGTCAGAAGCGCTAGCAAGCTCTACTACTACTACTACTACTAGACCTTGGCCTCTGCTCACCTGAAATAATCACGGATATTGAATGGGCCATACTGGAAGATACCCATGGGAGTGATCACTTCCCCATCATAATGACACTACTGACCTGCCATCTCGTTCATACTCAGCCGCACTACAAACTCCATTGTGCTGACTGAAGTACCTTCGAAGCGTTGACTTCCCTCGAGGAAGAGGAAGTCCAAAGCGTGGATGATGCCGCAGAAAGAATTCGAAGGACTATTAATGACGCCGCATCCGTATCCATCCTGCGCTCAAGAGGCGGTTATGTGCAACATCGGGTGCCCTGGTGGAATGACAACTGTGCGCGTGCCCAACTATGAACGGAAAAGAGCTTTACGACGCTTCCAACGCAGTCGCACAGTTGCAGATAAAATTCTTTTTCAGAGAGCGAGAGCCAGAGCCCAATTCGTTAAAAAGGCAGCCAGGAAACAATCTTGTCAACAATTCATTATCCTCGCTGAACACCGACATACCAACCTCTAAGATACGCAACGAATTCAGAAAATGAAGGGAAAAAGCCAACAAAAACTGCCGTCACTTGAAATAAACGGAGAACTGGTATGTGACCTAGATCCCGTAGCCATCCATCTAGCTGAAAATTTTGCGGAAATTAGCTGCAGGAGACATTACTCGCCTACATTTATCCAATTTAAACAACGACAAGAGGAAGTGGAACTTGATTTTGCTACCAATGAATAATATGCCTACAATGAGCCAATTACATATCTGGAAATATTTCATGCCCTTCAACAATCCAGAAACACCGCACCAGTACCAGATGGAATATATTATAAAATGCTGAAAACGATGCACCCTACAGCCATAACATATCTTCTCTCGCTTTACAGCAAAGTCTGGGAAACGCACTCCTACCCCTCTGCTTGGCAATTAAGCATAATAATGGCCTTTGCGAAGCCCAACAAGCCCCCTACAGAGGCGACAAGTTACCGCCCAATAGCCTTGACAAGCTGCGTGGGAAAGCTTTTAGAGAAAATTGTCAACATTAGACTGATGCGTTATTTGGAATCTCAAGACCTATTCTCCCCCCTGTTCAATTTGGGTTTCGACCTTTGAGGGGCACTACTGACGCCCTTGTCAGACTTCAAAACCATCTTATCAAGCATCGCATCCAAGGCAAACACACTATGTGTGTTTTCTTCGACATGCAGAAAGCCTACGACACGACTTGGAGATTTAGAATTTTGAAGAGGGTACACGAGCTCGGAATAAGAGGCAACTTGGCTTTTTATCTTCGAGAATTCTTAAGGCGGCGCTGCTTCAAAGTAAAGATTGGCTCTACTCTTTCTCTCCTCATGATTCAAACTGAGGGCGTACCCCAGGGCAGCGTTATAAGCTGTACTTTGTTCTTGTTAGCCATCGACGCTATATAAAACGCCCTGCCAGGCAATATCTCATGTTTGTTGTACATAGACGACTTCATGGTCTATGCCTCCTCGAGATACCTGCCGCCTCTAACCCGTCGTAAACATGATGCAGTTAATAGAGTAAATGCTTGGGCTCGGGACCATGGTTTCACCCTCTCCAGTGAAAAATCATTGATGTTTTACATACAGCCCAACCGTACCCATGAACCTACTCCTGAGCTACTCCTCCAGGGTAGGCCAATAAAATCTTCCCGTACTGTGACGTTTCTGGGCATGATCTTTGACGACAAACTCTCGTGGAAACCTCATATGAAGGCGTTAAAAGGAAACTGTACCCGAAAGCTAAACCTTCTAAAATGTCTCTCTAAGCTGACCTGGGGAGCAGATCGAGTGACCCTGCTGAGAATTTACAGAGCTACCATCAGAGCAAAGCTCGACTACGGGTGCATTATTTACCAAACTGCAAATATCTCCTCCCTGTCATTATTAGATCCAGTGCACAACACTGCTTTGAGGTTATGCACAGGTGCTTTCAGGACATCGCCGGTTCTGAATTTGCTCGCGGAGAGTGGCGAACCAGCCCTGCAGTACCGTCGGGCGCAATTAACGCTGCAGTATCTCATGCGGCTCAAGCAGGTCCCTGCCTCGTCTACCTGGGACAGTGTGGGGGGAGACACTCAAGCTGATGATGCCTTCCCCTACTTTCTTCCTTCATCCACCGATTACGGGATTTTACTGGGTCTCTCACAACTCCCACCATTTGAGATCTTCCCGGGGCCAAAGAGAGGAGAGCCGACTAGGCGGATCCCAATAGAAACTTTTTGCCCAGCTCTAGACTATCCCAAGAAAAATCACCGGACAAGTGTGCTCCTGCGGCACCTGTTCACTGATCACCTACTACAAAATCATCACGATGCTGTCAAGATATACACGGACGGCTCAAAGACCGACGGTGCCGTCGGGTGTGCCGCGGTCACTGAGGAGCAAACGGTGATGCACAGGTACTTCCCGAAACCTCATTTACTCTGCGGAACTTCTCACTATTCTCGCTGCCTTACGTATCGTAGAGGAGCGTCAGATCCGGGGACCATATGTAATAATATCAGACTCTAAGGCAGCCCATATAGCCATCAGAAATTTTAACTCGAAGCTTTCGATTGTTGCTGAAATTGCCTGCAGCCTCGCGCGACTCTCCCGCACTCAGAAGCGCGTATGTCTGTGCTGGGTGCCTGAGCATGTTGATGTGCACAGCAATGACAGAGCGGATGAAACCGCGCGTCAAGCCGCGGGCTCTGCCATGCCTCCACAAAATACTGCAGTCCCATGCCGAGATTTCTATCCTCTAATCAAAGCAGCGATTAATGACGTTTGGCAGCAGCAGTGGGACGACATCGATGAGAACAAGTTGCAAAAATACAAGCATACCGTCCGAGCCTGGCTTTCCTCGAACCACCATAACCGACGACTCGAAGTCTTGCTGTGTCGCCTGAGAATCGGGCACACTCGCTTGACGCATAAATACCTCATTGAACGGAATCCTCAGCCCCTCTGCGGCGACTGCTTGGTGCCGCTTACGGTGCGCCACCTGCTAGCGGAATGCCCGAGCCTTGCCAACTTCCGCTTGCAATATTACCCTGCGTTGCCTAGAGATAACCATGATGCCTTTTTAGAGGGAATGCTGGGAGACCCTCCCTGTGGCACCTTTAATTTCGATTCATTAATTGCTTTTCTTTCTGATGCTCATCTTATAGACAAAATATAGGTCGCTTGACGATATTGCACAGCCTTTATGAATCCGTGGCTCTTTGAGCTGAACTTTTCAACATTGGCTTTCCTGACTCATTGTCCGTTTAAACAGTTTTTATCACTCCTACGTGAACTCTCCGGAAATCAACCACTTGATTGGACACTGTGAACATTGAGATCTTCGGCGCGTTATAGTCTTTGCCACTGAAGCGCTAGAAACCTGGTTTTACTACTACTACTACTACTACTACTACTCATAAGTACTTAATCAAAGCTAAATGAAGGCACGATACGGTTTATGTTTGGTATTTTCACAATAGTTTACTACAATTGACTTTAAATTTGAGTTTGGTGTTGAACTTAGTATTCAGTTACCGCAGTCAAAGCGTTCATACGCTTCTGGTGTATGTTGTATTTAAATATGTTAATGGACCCTTTGTACGAATCAGGTTGTTATTTCTTGCAAATGAATTCTCTTTTTGCTTTGGTAGTTGCTGTACCTCTCACTTGAAAATTTCAACTCTGGCTGTCTATCGATGCAAATAGCAGTTTCTTCTATGAAGTTTGAATATTTGTTTATCAACGACTCGCCTCTCAGGGGGATACAACTACTGTATCGAATTAGCGATACAATAGTTATATTGGCGCTGGGAATTAGCGCTCCCAAGGGGACAATGTGAGGGCCCGAGCTAAAGGTTAGGTGGGCTTTCTTTTTTGTTAAAATAACATAGGTTTATGTTTTGTTTCGAACCATCTTTTTTCGGTTCACTGCTGTCTTGTTTTTTAGCACCTATTACTTCCTTCTTCAACTTTTATCTTGTTTCATGAACTTCTTTCTCAACTCACTGTTTCTATGCCCTTTCTGCATAGATTCTGCGTTCCCTTAACTCCATCCTAAATGGTGCTTTTCTTCTTCCTCTCTTTGGATCGCATTTGTTGCGGATAGGGAGGCTTAAACTAACTAATAATCTAATCCCTCAACTCCATACTAAATGGTGCCTTCATCCTTCGTCTCTTGGAACATCTTTTTCGTGGTAAAGGCCCCTCAGGGGGATACAGCTATTGTATCTATGGGAATTAGCGCTCCCAGGGGGACAATGTGAGGGCCCGAGCTGAAGGTTAGGTAGGCTTTCCTTTTGTTAAAATAACATAGCTTTTTGTTTTGTTACGGACCAACTTTGTTTCGGTTCACTGCTGTCCTGTTTTTTCAACACCTACTACTTTCTTCTTCAACTTTGATCTTATTTCATGAACTTCTTTCTCATCTTTCTGTTTCTATGCCCTTTCTGCATAGATTCCACGTTCCCTTAACTCCATACTAAATGGGGCCTTCTTTCTTCCTCTCTTTGGATCTCATTTGTTGAGGATAGGGAGGCTTAAACTAACTAATAATCTAATCTAATCTGTCGTGGTAAAGGGAGGCTAAAACTTTCTTACATAATAAGAATAATAATAATAATATATTCATAGTTTTTCCTGTATTTTACTTCTATTTGTTTGCTTGTGTACATTGCCAATTAGGTGTACGCTTTTCGAAAAGTAGATATTCAATTTTTCCCCCATTGATCTTTTACATCATTTATCTTCGGACTACTAAGAATGACCGTCGTGTGTTTATATTTATATGCTTCGTGTCAGGCGCTTAAGAATAAATAGGAAGAAATTAGCACTGACGGTCTTGGTTTCAGTTCACAGGTAAACTAATACTCATTTTCGCTGTACAAGTGCACTATAGTAAGTCACTTTCGAAAAAATTAGAGATATCAAAAGCCTTATATTCCCGAGTCCATTTCGTGGATACCAAATTCAGCGGAGTATTGCATATTACAATATACATACACAAGCTCGCAGTTGCTTTCAGTAATGCTGAATTTCTGGGTCTAGGATATGACACGAATGCCTTCAACTACTTCTATTGCGGCTCAAGAATACTGTATTCCAAGTGTTTATTACTGTCACCAGAAACATACGCTGCCATGAAGATTAGCTTAAAGAACGACTTTTTTTCAAACAAACTTTATGACGCCACCATTACGACATGTCGTTAGGCCAATAGCGGTGCCAGATTTGGGGCTAGCAGTGTTGCCAGATGCAATTAAGCATGGAAACTCCATTCGAACGAAAACTTGTTCTAGAAAGGTACGGAATCCTGTCATTTTTGACGGGCCGTGTGCTCTAGTGTGTGTGATAATTCAGAATCATTAACATGCATTTATTTTACAGAGTATGATAGAAACGAGACGAGGGTTGAGTTACTACCTGGTCATGCTGACTACAAAGAGCCGCCTGCAGCCAAAACAGAAAATGAAAGCAATGCAAAACCAAATGAGAGCGATCCGGGAATCATGAAGTCTGAAGCCTCTGCAGATGAAGAAGACAGTGACCCGAAACCCGCCTCTGCCAAATCTAACACTCTGGTTTCATCATCCAAGAGCTCTGTTGAAAGTTCAAACCAAACTGATGTTCTGGCAAGCAACTCCAGACCGTGGTTGTCCGCAAGTAAATCTTCGCTTGAACCGACCACCTCAACTTTTTCCTCGTCTTCTACCAAGTGCAGTTTAACTGAGAATAAACCTTTGCCATCTTCAACTTCCCCACATGCCAACGGATCAACTTCTGTTGTGGATTCCACTTCCAGCGGTGCAGTCCCTGTCTCGGATGGGAGTGCACTCGCCTCACCAAACGCTTGCACAGCCGTGGCGGCACAGAGTGACTGCACTCCTAACGATCCCAGCACCAAACGTAAACACAATCCAGAGCAAGAGACCGTGGGAAACAAACGCTTCCCTACTGAAGATGATGTATTTCAAGGTGAGCAGTTTTAGGAAGGTTTCACTTTGTTATGAGTTAATAGGAGCTACGCTGGTGAACTGCAAGTTTTCTTTCTGAAAATAGTTCTGAGATTGTCATTTAGATTACCTTTGAGACCCAGATGTTCTTATTCATGTGAGCCGTTTCCAGTTTCTTAATGGTGTCAAGATCCTCTAAAAGAGAAGTAGGGGACTCAATGTCATTTGAAAGCATCCGAAGCAATGAACCTGACTTCAACGCTTCTTCCAAAATTTTATGTGGGAACAATGCACTTAGGTAGAATTAATGACTTGCTAGACTTGTGTATTACGTTATTTTTCTCGAAATTAATTCTTTAATTTTTGTCTCGATTAATTCATCCATATTACTATTGATAGGTCATGGATGGAATTTATAAACCTATGATAATTTAGCTCAGATTTGTGCACAGTGATCGAACACCTGAATTTCTATGTAAAGGTCGTGTTTACAGCAGATTTCTTAGTCTCCAATCTCTTGATTATAAATTGTATGTGCCAAAGGAAGATAGAAGATGCAAAAAACTATTTATATTTGTCATTTCAGATGCCTCGAGCGACAACAAAGAAAACACGCCGGTTGCTCTGCCTCCGTGTCTTGTCTCATCCTTCTCAGGGGCTAATCGCAAGCCTAAGAAGAGCGTTCGTATGCAGGAAACGGTCGATGTTTTGCTCCGCAATGTGAGTAGTGTGTCGGATCGGTTCTTGGTTTGTTCATCAACTATTTGAAGCCCATTTATTTTTTTTCTATGAGTCAATGTCCTAGATTGTCATACCGTCCTCTGAATTTCGCTACAAAAAACCTACAGGAACTCTCTGCTATTTTCTTCAACTTTTATCTTATCTCAGAAACTTCTTTCATAATTTACTGTTTCTATCCCCCTTCTGAGTCGTTCCCTTGATCTCCATATACTAAATAGTGCCTTCCTCTCATTGAAACTTTTTTTTTGCGGTTAGGGAGACTAAAACTAACGTCTAACTTAACCTTCAGGAACGATCCACCACAGAGGTAACCAAAGTACACGACGGCAGCGGCGAGAAGGTTCGCAGGGTCCCCAGGCGGATGGTGCCTCCGCCTCCCACAACCTCGTTTCCTGAAATGCCTGCGGATTGTAAACAGCAGTGATGCAACATGTGCGCTATGGCGATCAATAATTCTGTACAATTGTGGCGATTCAACATTTTGACTGCGGCGGGAAAACTGAAGTTCAATATTCAGCCCTAATTTAAAGTCAATTGTAGTAAGCTATGCTGAAATTGACAAACTGGAACTGAATCATGGCTTCATTTAGCTTTGATTAAGAAGTTTGCGACCACTAGTTGGTCATTCTGAACATTGCCTCCGTATACAACCTGTGACGCACGTCGCAATCCAAGTGTTAGATACGTTCATGCTAAGAATTTGAGGTCATTTTTTATTTCAACATGCAGTAACTTCTAGCGTTGGATATGAAGCCTAAAAATGTTACTGAATAGTAACACGTTTTCGAGTTCATTCCCCTCTCAGGGGGATACAACTATTATATCTATGGGAATTAGCGCTCCAAGGGAGAAAATGTGAGAACCAGAGCTGAGAGCTAGGTAGGCCCTCTTTTTGTTGAAATAAAATATTTTTGGTTTTGAATATAATCTCTCGAGTTCATTCATAAGGCAGCTTATGAATGGGTGAGTAGTTGAACTTTTTGAGGTGCTTGTTGACCTTGTCAACACTCTTCGAAACTATTGTTATTGATGATTTATTATTTTAATGAATTGTGTAATAGTTTGTGTTAATGAAGTTTTTTCTCTAGGTGGGACAGGGTACAAAACTTGTTAGGATCCTCATGACGTTCGGCATCAAGTAGATGGGAAAGTATGACCATATTTTACGCTAGAATTCAGTTTTTAGCATGCATGCATGCATTTAAAGCAATTAGCGTCGTTGGAGTTAAACACAAACGGCTGTGTGATTTCACTTTAGTCGATGAAATTCCATCCAGTATAATTAGGGGACAGGAACGTCATAACCAACTTTACTGAATTTGCTATGGGTAAGCCAGGTAATATTTGATGATGGGTAAGTATTATCGTGTAACTGAATAGACCACGGATACGTTTGACATACGCCATTGAGGAAAGCTTGGGACCTGTACCTATTACTCAAGGTAAGCAAACATCTATGATACATAAAAAAAATGTTTTACTGCGCCATGTGGCTTCCTTTTCAGTGCTAGTGTAGTTTGTCAGATTTGCTTCAATACTTAAATTTTACGTTTCGAAGTTGCAATCCATATCACGGACTGTTAACATACAAAGTAAGATTATCTATTTAGTAGCAGTTAGGATCGCTCGATTTAGTTTCACATTGACGGCGAACTGGATGGTTAAAAACGATCGAAGAATCTATCTCGATAAGTTACTTCCATTAATAGAACCCTTACTACATTAATTTATCCGGGTCAAACATGGTATGATTACGCATAATTCTACTCCAATTACATTGTCTCAATACCTCCCTCAAAGGAATCATTTTATCGCGACATTACCAACAGGTTTTGGTGCAACATAAGCTCCAAGTTAATTACACTGGTTTCTGTACCCTGGTTTCTCCTGAGAGAGTAGTCAACTCATTTTTGCTGTGGGAGTGAACGAACTGGTTTTTGCTGTACATCAGCACACAGGTCAACATTTTGTCGCGGATAGTAAGAGATATTATGTATTGATTTAACGTGACGCCAAACGATGACATTATCTATTCGACGCGATAGCTAAAACCAATATTAACCAGGGTCTTGAATTTGTCGTCGATATCACTTCAAAAATGTTGAACACACTTGAAACTTGTACTAAAACAAACGAAATATTGGTAACGCAATGCTGAATTTTAGAACAAAACCCTTGTGAATTACATGAACAGTAAGCATTAACAGAATAACTACGATAGTGATCAAATGTATAAACAGGTGCAAAAGAAACTATTCTTCCCTCAGGCGTAAATAATTCAACAGCGATGCTTCTAAGAAACTGAATGAGTGTCTACTCACAATGTTCACTTTTCATAAATATAAATCTTCAAATTTGCCAAACCTTCATCGGTGATATATATTCCTGCTCTCAGATCACTAGCTGTGCCTGAGTAAACTTTGAATAGAGAACAAATTGCTTTTAAAATTAGGAACATTAATGGTTGACGATGCAAAATTAATTTTGTGTGCATCTATGGAAATAATATTCATTCTCATACCGCATAGGATTTTACAAACACCTGAAAAATACCTCTCTACGAAATTAGTGAAAGCATCAGCTACAATGACATCACTGCCCAATAATGCAATATTTGAGCCGTTCGTACCAGGGAAATGCTGCATGCACATCAGTACGTTCAGCTCTCCTCCCACTCCGAAGACAGGAGGAACGAGACGAGATATGTACGTGTTAACGCTGGAGTACAACTGCTCACATTGACCATCTTCTATTAAAGCAAATCAATGGACTGAGATTGCTAAGTACTAGTTAGCTACAGAATAACCTTAACTGACTACATTAAAACAGCCTTTGTTTGTATGAGACAGTTAACTCGAGTGCCATGTACATGTCTACCTGCGAGCACCAGGCAAGTTGCCTTTCTTCTTACACACTCGAAACATTAAACTTACACGTGACAGAGATTCTGAAATAGATACAAATCTTCTTTTTCATTGTTTCTTCATTGTCATGTTGGCGTCACTCGATTAACAGACGGGAAAAACTGATAGCTGAGAAATTAGGCTCACTTAAAACTTAAATGCTTGTCTCCAAAACGCGGTCAAGCAATAATTTATATAAATTGCATGCGATCAGCAACAATGCCCGCCAAAGCATGCATTCAAGCATGCATGCATGTTGCATGTCAAAGCATGCATGCATGTTGAGCACTGATGAGATCTTCAACGCAATAATCTCGACTCTTGCTTTCTGTTTTAATAGCGTAACACTAGGCCATCAATCCTTTCGGACAACAACATCCTGCTACGTGCACTAGAGACGCCAGCCTCGACCATGTCATAAGAGATTGCAACAACAATCAAAATTAGAGCAGGCACAATACTACTGCAAGCTAGAGTATGTACATGCTTATTTACAAAATGAGACATTATTTTACAACGTATTTTTCTCCAGTTCATGGTTTAAAGAAGACAGCATACTTCTTACGTTCACATTACAATATGGTTTCAGAAGAAATTTAATATTTATATTTCATTGTTTCGCGTAAAATTTAGTATTTCATTACATGGTAAGAACAGCGAATGTGAAAATCAAAAATATTAATTTTCAATAAAAATTAAACTCATTACGAGAATAGCCCAGAAGTAAAATTTTGGGTGGAAAACAAAAAAAAATTATATACGTAAAATACTGCGCATTTAAAACCGAGAGAACAGCAGAATGACACTAATAAAACACATTAAGCAAAAGGGGATAAAGTAAATAGTGCTAAAATATTGGTAGAGCTGCATCTGACAAGCACAACTACAACATGGTTGACGTTTTCAACAGCCAATATTATCACACAAATTACGGTCTATCGTATATTATCCACCATCTTTACCCACAGAATGATCAACCTCCTCGAACTGGCAGAACGCACCAACATGGGAATAAAATTACAGTGCAAGAACTTCGACCGGAGCTAAGGAAAATGATTGTTATTCAGAAGCATAGCATTCCACGCAAAATAGTTTCCATAAACGATTGCGGAACGTAAAACTCACGGACACAGCCGACAGATTTGTACCGAAGCATTGGCTTATTGTAACGTACCGTGCGAGAACAGTTCGCTTACGTTCATGATCACAACATGGATTTCCTAAACAAAATATTTTTTCTGATGGTTGCGCTGATGTCAAATTTTACAACCCACACCTATGATGTACATGTTCACACCTATGATGTAGATGCCTGTGAACATGTACCGAGACCCACTCGCAAACAAAAGCGCAGTGCGCAACAAAAATAAACTCACCCACTCACGATAGCTGTAGCGTTTCCTCCAACGGTTGCCAAGGAAGGCAACTGACGAGTCGGATGTAGATGAGAAGTCTAGTTAAAAAACACATGACATAAAATCGTAAACGCTTGTTTCCCAACTTTGGTGATTGTTTGCGATCAAGAAATGTTTTTTTCTTGCCACCGTCAATGACTTGTACCAACACTGGACAAGGAAGAGCACGTTAGTCTCTTAGTTACTGACTAACATCTGCACTACAAACTCGCCTCAGATGCACATTCGACCCCACATTAGATACTCCTACGAGACACACAATGTGAGACGACAAGAGCAGGTCGACCTATCCATGCACATCTGAACCCGTTATGCTTCTTCATGCCCAGCGGATGCCATTATGTAGAACATACCTTGCTTAAACTAAATGTTCATGAAAATTCAAACGCCCTCAAAGCACAGTGTACACAATAATTAACACGGCATTGTGCAGAAGTAATATTGTGATCGTTTTCCACATTTAACTTCACTAATGTACGATGTCAATATAAATTTTGAGTTAAAACATTAACATACTACGGCGAAATTCATGACTTATTATTTCTCAGAGAAGTCGTGATCAAAAACGAAACATCGGCCAGCATAAAAACGCATCATTTCGTCTAAATTTCAAGTTTTCAAATACCTTACATATCTAATGCATTACGCATCATTGTGAATAGGTAGACCATGCCAAGTTTGATTCCAACAATTCACAAACCAACTAGAATCTTTCTAAATGACCACCTCCTCACAGATGGCATACATCGGTAAACCTCGACTTATGGTGACGAATTTGAAACATTTTTAAAACGAGAAGCTACTGAAAACTGAACACATTTAGTGTTAGAGAGTAAATTGGGGCCCCGATTGTGTGACCTGCTGGGCGGATTAGGAAAGAATTGTGCATGTAAAGTGATTGGCGTCGCTGCCATTGCATATCGACTATGAAAAACTAAATGCTCTAATTTAAACGAACTTCGCCCTAAATGATTTCCTACAGCAGTGAAGAGTTTTTAAAATTTGTCATAAGCTCAGTAATTGTACTCGTAGGAGAAAGGATTCGACAGCACCGAAGCACATTTCAGCAATCATGCTGAACACAGTACACATTGAATAGGGCTATTTTCTATTTCACGCCGACGAAATACGACTGAATGAAATATCGCAATGAAATACAGTAGATACTCACTAGAAGAAGATATTGAACAATGCTGAATATTGAGAGCAAAAAGAAACATGGACGAGCCTCAACTAGCTTACAAGCTTGAAACACACGAAATAATGCCACAAGTTTAAATTTTAAGCAAAAAAATTATTTGACTAGAAGGAAGCCTCTGACATTGGCGATGAATTCTTCAAAGTTGCTTCTGAAGAGGAACTTGTGCACTCGGTCGCCGTTGAGTTGCACCTTGTCTGTGAGTTGCGTGAAGGCTTGCGCTAGGCGCGACTTCACCGTCGGGTCTTCCTGGGCCGCGATCAGCTGGTTTACCAGCTCCTGGTAGTCGCTCTGCGTGAACATATCAAACATTCAAGTTAAAGTAATACATATGAACAAATAAAATATTCAAGAAAAGGTAGTATATCTAAACAAATCAAATTATTATTATTATTTTTCTTTTTGCTGTTTTCGATACTCTGACGAAATCACAGTGTAATTTGATAGCGTTGCTAAATTTTGGTCTTATAATGGGAATTTGCGGGGGGGTGAGGATCATCCCAAACCCGTTTTAGTGCCGTGGTGTGTCAGCTTTGGTCTGACGGAGGAGCGACGGTGTTTCTAGTCGCGGGCATCCGCGCTTGCCATGGTTTGGGCCTCATATAAGGCGGAGTAGATTTTCTCTCTAGAGGTCACTCATCTTCAGAGGGAGAGTCAAATTTCATGAAGCAGCCGAATTTCAAGTAAGAAAAGGTTCAGAGGGGGGCGTGGCCCGCAGATGGCGGGGCCGGTCAATAGTTGAGAGAGGTTTGGCTCATCGCCGAGGCGAGCTTGACGCACTTGTCCGTAGTCATGACATTCGAGAAAGATGCGACGGATCGTTTAACGGCACTATACAGTTTTCGCAGTACGGCTGCGGTCGGCCCTCCAGCAAGTGGCGGTGCGTGAGGCGTGCATGGCCCATTCGGAGCCTAGCGAGAACCACTTCCCAGAGTCGATCCCTCTGCTGGGATAGCGAAAGCGGACGAACATCTGGTTTTATCGCCTTTAGCTTGTTGTTGGCAAGTGCCGACCACTCAGCCTGCCAGTGTTCTCGTATGCTCTTTTTATAATACCACTTATGGTCTGTTCGAGGAAGGCGAACCGGATTTCTTTGCAGGTGGAGAGCCTCTCGAGCTGCACAATCGGCTGCCTCGTTTTCCGGCACTCCAACGTGGCTGGGCACCCAGCAAAGAGTAAATTGTTTCCTACTTGAAATGAGCCGACACTGTATGAGTTGAACAACGGGGTGAGGCGAGTTGTATCTCGAGAGTGCTTGAAAAGCACTCCGCGAGTCGGTAATTATAGTCGTTACCAGGCGAGGGAGAGTTTCAGCGTGGTTAAGAGCATCGAATATGGCATGTAATTCTGCGGTATACGAGGTAGCATGCGACTGAATACGACGTTGAGACGGCGTGGAGCCTTGGATTTAAGCATATTTTATCAATGATATTATTAAATCTACATCATTTTTCAAATTCATACTTTTTGCCGATGACAGTACGCTTTCTGCGGTCCTTCCGAACCAAAATCCCGCTATGATTGCGGAGAGTATAAATAATGAACTCCATAAGGTTTCCTTGTGGCTTAAAGCTAATAAAATAAGCCTTAACATCGAATAAACAAAATATATTACATTCTCATACAAGAAAAATAAATCTCACCCACGCATTAAAATTGGCGAAGGTGAAATCGAAGAAACCAACTCATGCAAGTTTCTGGACATCATAATAGATAAACATCTGACCTTCAAAGAGCACATCGCTCATATTAGTTCTAAATATAAAAATCAATCGGAATCCTAAATAAAGTCAAAAATAATCTGCCTGAATCAGCTTTACAAATGCTTTACCGAACGCTCATTTCACCATACTTGCAATACGGAATAGAAGCATGGCACGGAACTGATAAAAATAAAACCAATATAATTTTTACTCTGCAAAAAAGAGCCATCAGAGTGGTAAAGAACCTAGAATACAAGGCTCACACAAATGATTCATTCAAAAATTTACAAATACTTAAACTTTCGGATCTCTACAAAATCTCCATTTGTAATTTCATTTACGCAACATTAACAAATGATGGCGACAATAGTGTAAAATAATTATTAACTGCGCAGACTGGTCATCACGAGCATTTAACCCAAAATAAAAGTAAATTCATGCTTCCTTATTATTCAAAGGCCCGGTCACAACACAGTATCCTCTTCGTTGGAACTAAACTTGGAACTCAATACCTGCGGAGATCCGTGAAATTAATTCTTACAAAGTATTCAAAAGAAATCTTGAGTCTCACTTCCTATCAGAATACTAGTCGTGTAAGATCACCAAGTCAAATCTTGCCTCCTACATGTCTGGTCCTAATGATGTAATTTGTCATGGGTAATATCGCCGATCTTCAGTCTGCTCTTAAATCGTTTATCGAATATAGTGTTAAATATAGTCCATATGACCTATATTGTAAAATGAAGCATCAAATATCGAGTTAATTATCTCATTGATCAGTCTAATGCGAAACTAGGTTAAGTAAATTAGGTCAAACTTTATTGTACATACGTGTTTAATGCAAGAGCTCCTAGTAATATCTATACCACTAATGAACTGAACCATCTCCAAGAAGTAATACTAACACTTCATTAAACAAGAAATGGTGAGTTCACCGGCTTAGAGGGCGCCAAAAAAACACGCTTAACAGGTCCCAGACCTACAGCACTGTCTTGGAGCGTTTAGCAAGTGAAAACGTTCTGGCGTGAAAGCTTCTTTCAACCCTTCCTGCACAAACACTAACACTTCATTTAAAACTTTGACTGTGGCAGGTAAAGCTGAAGTTTAATGGTAGTGGTGGTAGTAGTAGTAGTAGTAGTAGTAGTAGTAGTAGTAGTAGTAGTAGTAGTAACATGGGTTTGCTAGTGCTTCAGTTATTCAAACTATATCGCACCGAAGGTTACATAATTTAATCAGTATCAGGCTTTTCAATTAATGGGTTCAATTTAAATTTAAAGTCAATTGTAGCAAGCAATGTTGGAAGTACCAAACATTAACTGGATCATGTTTTCATTTAGTTTTCATTAAGTATTTTTAATACTGAGTTTGTGATCATTGGTTGGTCAGCAGCATAATGAAAACTCCCTCAGTGGCCAAATGTGGTTCACGTCGCAGTTAAAGTGTTAAAAGAGAAATGCAGAGACTACGAAGACCTGGAAGTAGTAAGTAAAGTAAAGCAAATTGCTAGCGCTTCAGGCCTGGAAGGCGCAGATGAGGACGTTGAGCAAGGTACTGGCGTAAAAGCTTCTTTCAACTTCCTGAACTAAAACTTCATTTAAAAGAGAAACTAAGCGTCCACACAGACCTGGAAGGCGCAGATCAGGACGTAGAGGGAGGCAGAAGCAGCCTGCAGCATGTCGGAGTTGACCTGCTGCGAGAGAATGAGGTCAAGCACCAGCTTGAGGAATGGCCTCAGCATGAGTAGCACTTCGCTGTCGGGGCCGCCGTGCTTCAGGGCGTGGGACGCCAGTACGTACAGGAAATCGAACGAATACGACGTCACATCCATCCCGAAAGATGTGAGGCCAATCTCTATCGAGTACAACAAGTTCTGCGCAATATAAATTGAGGTTAAAACATTTTGCTCAACATGGTCCCGTACGTTGGAATTTTTATAAATCGCTTTGAAAAGTAGCAGTTTCATGAGAGGAGTAATATAAACATAATAAAAGAACTCTTCATTCTTTCGTTACTGGTCAACGTGAAATTCAATGTTAGTATCGAACTTGTAGTGTCATGAGCGACGCTATAGCAATGTAAAACACCTCTTAACAATACATTAGAAGCTAGTTTAAGCCTCCCTAACCACAACAAAGGCGTCCCAAAGAGAGAAAGGATGAAGGCACCATTTAGGGTGGCACTAAAGGTAGACGGAATCTATGCACAAGGTGTGCTCCCGCACTAAATCCCTGCTCATAGGAACAGCAAGTTAAGATGGAAGGCTATGAAATAAGATAAAAGTTGTGAAAGAAAGTTGGAGGCGCAAAAGGACAGCAGTGAACGAGAAAAAGATGGCCCTTTGCAAAAAAAAAACAGCATTTAATTTTAACAAAAAGAAGGCCTACCTGACTCTCGGCTCCAGACCTCATATTTCCCAGTGGAAGCACTAATTCCCATATATACAACAGCTGGATCCCCTGAGGGCACTTTTAACAAAACTGAAAGAGGTGAACTTGAGGTGCAACATGGCACAAAATGACGTCATGAAGAGAGCGTGTCAGAAACTTGATGAATATCTCGCATAAGAAGCAAGCTCAAAATCCGCTAAAATAATCATTTCAGGACTTCAGGACAAAATTTATTTCAGGACTTCATAGACCTGTTCCCGTCAGAAGACACGGAGAGCGAAGCTGTGGCCCGTCACTTAATCATCACTGATGATGAAAATAAAACATTGCGAAGATCCAGAAATATTCAACAAAAATCATACCCGAAAGCAAGTTTATTCAAGATCTAGCTGCAGCAAGAAGCTCAAATTATACATCGGTCGTTTCGCTTTCACTAATGAAGCCGATCACGAAATTTAACCCTAAAAGCAGAAAAAGAGTAAAGGCAGCTATTTGGATGTGCATTTCGTTTCTGGTCTTACTGCAGCAGTAGAAATATCTTGAAATCCGAAATATCTACAGAATTTTTGAACAGAAAGATCTCAACTAATTAGAACAGATTTCCGAAAGCAATAAAAACAATAATATTCAACTGAAACAATGTACTAATTTTATCCACGCATGCAAATTTTATCCGTGTATCGCTGTGCAATAAAACAACACAGCAGCAGTGATGTAATGAAGAGTGACAACTATATTTGAACAGCGGTAATAAACATGTAAGAGCCTCAATGCACGAGCCTCAACTAGCTTTCAAGTTTGAAACACACAAATTAATTTCACAAGTTAAAAAATAAGCAAAAAATTTTATCAATAAAATTTAAACCACATAAAATCTGGTTTTGACCGTTTTTAGATCGGTAAAGACGTCAAACAACTTGTTAGCTGATTCGAGTTCTATATGTTTTTGAGTAGTAAACTATGTGATTTTCCCAACTTGATAAGTTACATTCAAGCAGCAGCCTCAGTAAATGTACACGTGAGAGGTATGTACCTTCAAGAGATCAGAGGGGAGCTCGAGGATCTTAGAAGGATAGATCTCGGCGAGGAAGAGCACCATCTTGTAGTAGTGGGAGCAGAGTGTGGGGATCTGCAAGAGCTCCTTGGTCATGAGGGGCATGATGATGTTCAGGCCATACAGGCACACGTCCGCTGCCGCCACAGCTTCGCTCTCCGTGTCTTCTGACGGGAACAGGTCTATGAAGTCCTGAAATATATAATTTGTATATGAGCGAAACATTACAAAATATTGGATAAATTAATTAGAACGTTAATATATTAAATTTTGATGCAGAAAATTTAAAGAAATAATTATTAGATTAGATTATGTGTTAGTTCAAGTCTCTAAAACTGCTAAAAAAATGAGCGTTTCGTAGAGAGGAAGGAGAAAGGCATCATTTAGTATGGAGACTAGGGAAAATGAAATCTATGCAAAATGGGCATTGAAACAGAAAGTTGAGAACGAAGTTCATGAAACAAGATACAAGTTGAAGAAGAAAGAAGTAGGCACTGAAAAACAGGACAGCAGTGAACCGGAAAAAGGTGATCCTTAACATAGCAAAAAACCTTTCATTTCGACAAAAAGAAGGCCTTCCTGACTCTCAGCTTGAGCACTCGCACATTTTCTTCCTGGGAGTGTTAATTTTCATAGATTCCCTAGTTGTATCCCCCTGAGGGTTAAGTGAATGAATAAAGTTAAAAAAAATATATCAATAGAGAAATCTCTGCTGCATTGAAGCAGACTCTCAGAAGGAATGAAATACCCAACGAGCTTTCGGAACACTTAGAGCTTATTATGTCAGATCTGCATAAGCTATTACAAAGCATTTTGAATGGCATCAAAAAATATCTCCATTAGAATAGAGTGTGGTAAAAAGCCCCTGAATAGTAATACACCCTGTTCAAAAACTGCTATCGTCCTTATCCAAAGGAAATAATTCTAGTATGCAACACCAAACTACTCATGGCTTTTAAAGGGTATGCATAGTTTTGGGGCAGGTGTAGTGGACCTCCTTTGCAGCACTCAGCTCTTTGTGAAGAAAAGGTAAAGGCAGTGGAGGCTTTCAGGCGCCCAGTATCATATTTACTGGGCACACTTTACATGTGATCAAATGAGAAGAAATTAAAAAATGAAGTACTTCCCCCAAATTGATGTTTCCCAGACCTAAAAAGATTTTAAGGATGTACCATATTTTGTACGCTATGCGTAAAACAGCCAGCAGTTTCCAGTATTATATCAAATTAAGTTGACTTTTTAAACTCAAATCCACCTCAAAAACTAGTCATAAGCACGCTTGTAATAATCAGATCTATTACAAGAGTGCAGAAAGAATTTTACTCAAACGATGAATAATTTTTGTAAGCACATGAGCGAAATCTGCAAAGAAATGTCAATCGTTCTATTCATTCAGGAGAAAACGAGGAAATTTTCATTCTCTTAAGAAATACACAAAATACTGAACTCCAGTCTGAAAAAAAAAATAGTTCAAGAACCGCTTTCACGATGTACGATCACACACTTGAAATCATGTAAAATTTGAATTCATACAGAGCAAAAGTTTTTTGTAGGATTGCATTTAACAAACACAAAAAAGAATTATTTGCTTTTCAACTGACTTCGAAAGATGTTGAAGAGGCGTTAAAGCAAAACCAAGGTAAGAGGTCGGATCAAAACATCTGACATTGTGTAGTCCAACAACTTGATAACTCGCCTAAATCCACCTAAAAAGTTAATAATACAGAGTGTATAATGTCATATACTCTACACGAACGACGCATACAAAAAGCTCAACACACCCGAACAAAATCCAACACCAAACATCAGGCAGTTTGCACTTTCAAACGCAACACAAACGAAAAGGCGTCAACACAATGCTAGAGCCAGCAAACATTCCACCCCATCGCTCAGCACCTAGGGCATAAAAACAATTCTACCGCATCCCTCAGCACCTTGGGCATAAACACAATTCTAGCGTATCCCTCAGCACCTTGGGCATAAACACAATTCTAGCGCGCCCTCAGCACCTTGGGCATAAACACAATTCTAGCGCATTCCTTAGGACCTTGGAGAGAAGCGAGGTGAGCAGTTCCATGAGAAGTTGGAGATCCCTCCACTGGTCCTTCTCCCCCTCCGAGTTGATGGTACGCCGCCCTATGTTGTGCTTGGCGTAGACCTTGACTATGGACACGGCGCCTTCATAGAGCTGCTTGCTGGCGGCAGCGGACAGGAAGCACAGCACCCGCCGTCCGGTCTCCATGTACACCTCGAGGATGCTCTCCACAATTTCGGAGTAGTTGTGATATAGGTCCATGAGGCGCACCATCGCCGCCAGACAAGGGCCGATGCGCTCGAACAAGTGAGATGCTGTAGTTCGCACCACGCCCAGTATCACGCCAATGAAGTTGTCTAAATGGTGTAAAATCTGACGAAGAATCAACGCAAACATTAGGGAATGACTGTCAGACGTTTTTTATTTCTTCAGCCTTTTTTATGCCGAGAACAATATATTCTGTACTACTAATGGTTTTTTGACGTGTTCAAACTTGGATATTAAATTCTATGAGAAAAAGAGAAACGGATATTTCATGGCAGGATTGAATTACATGATTTGGTGATAGCAGCAATTTTCATTTACTTCTCTTAAATAATTAGCTTGTTTGCTAGTAAATTGTTCAGAGATGAAAATGAGTGACCTACCCAGCAAACCTCGAAACAGAGAATATCGCCAGCGTTAATCGGTAAAGCAGTAATGAAATCCATGTTATTGAAAATCATAAAATCAGTAACGAGAGAAATGTGTGCGTGCGTATCAAAGTTAAACGAGAGTGGAAAGCACAATTTTAAATTGAATTTTAAACATTTTTCACAAAACAACCAAACAAGAGCTGATATCAAAATTTTATACTCTTTTGATGTCCACAGTAACACTATTTCACTTAGTTGAAATGCACGTAAGGGCTACTAATTTTCTTATCACAGTCATCAGCGAGGCTGTGAATTGGTGCAATGAATGAAAGCCACCGCATGAAAGGGGAATTGAAGAATGATATAGTCAGTGGAGTGCCCGTTTTCTCGCGTAGGACAAACACACAGATGTACACACTGATAACTATGAGTGATAACAATGATGGTAACTGTGGACTTTCAGGTGCAAGGATAATAGCTTTGTGATGATTTAAATCATCTCGTGGCATTGTCGCCATCAACTGCTGAATCACAACAGGTAAATACTTCAGTAAGTCTTTCGTATGAAGTCAGCAATAACTAACACATTGCTGCTCAATGCACCTCTTTACGGAAGACAGCTGTAAACGTAAGATCGCCTGCATACACCAGGCAACTGGAAAAAGCACACCTGCTCACATCAGGCAGCTCGAAGTACAGGGTTGGACAAATCAAATGCCCGCATTTTGAAAAGCTATTAGCAAAAGTAAAACAACACTTTCTAAATATTTTGTTGTTTTATTCGAATCGATATACAATGCCGTTTGTGTGCTCACTTTTTGAACATGACATCAGGAAGATGGCGGTGACCACACATATCTTACCACCACCATTACAGCTGTTGCGCGTGCCTTTCAAAACGGGCATTTGATTTGCCTCACCCTGTATAAACTCATCTGTTCACATCAGGCAGCTCCAAGTAGTTAGCTGAGTTGTTCACAGCAGGGAAGATCACCTGTTTACGGAAGGTCTCCAACTGATAGTTTTTACTAAAGTCGGGGCTGTCGAGCAGGGTCTGGAATGACTGGATCACAGGTTGGAGCACGTGGCGGAACACCTCCCTGGCCTCGTCGTCCGACCCCACAGCGCCACCCATCAGCACCAGGCCTTGCATCAGCCCCCGACTGGCACCTGGCAAAGTCACATGAAGGTCATATGGCACCTGACAAAGTCACATGAAGTTCATATGGCACCTGGCAAAGTCATGAGTAACATGAAGATCATTTGGCACCTGACAAAGTCATGAGTAACATGAAGATCATATGGGACCTGGCAAATTCATGAATAACATGAAGATCATTTGGCCCCTGGCAAAGTCATGAGTAACATGAAGATCATATGGCACCTGGCAAAGTCATGAGTAACATGAAGATCATATGGCACCTGGCAAAGTCACGAGTAACATGAAGATCCTATGGCACCTGGCAAAGTCATGAGTAACATGAAGATCATATGGCACCTGGCAAAGTCATGAGTGTGAACGACAAAAAGTCCTTCACTGCCCAATGCGGCAAACTGTTTCTCTTGCGGGCTCATGTGAGTTACATTGCAGTCCGTACTGTACGGCAGCATTGGTGCTAGAACCGCGGGCGGCTGGAACCTCAGCGCGCCGGTTGACCCATCGGGCAGTTACGTGGGGAGCAGTCGCGCTGAACAGTCGGTTGTTGCTGTGTGTCTGAGTGACGTCCGAACAGTCACGCTGAAGAGTTTTTGTGTACACACTTGTGCTGTCATCATACATCACGCTGCAGCAGTTGTGCTGAAACTAAGGAGCGTCTGTCTGCTGCCGCTTTGATTGTCATCGTGTTTGAGACTTAACCGTGCAATGCGCCAAATTATGATTTTAACAAATCTTTTAAACGTGTGTTCTAATAAAAAACTGCTGCTAGTAAATCTGTTGTTACATTCACAAATAAATTTATAAACTTCCAAACTTTTAATCAACACTGGTGAAAGAAAAGTTCGAAAAACAGAAAACGTAATTTTTACTGGTTTGTTGCTGTGGTCATTGACTTGAAGGCTTGGCCACCTGACAGAGAAAAGTCAAGGGCCCGGTGACAACTAATCTGGTGTCAGGAGTGTTGGATATGTTATCCTGTGTGCTGACATTGGTTCCAGTGTGTTTTCGTAAAGTGCTAAGGCCAATATCGAAAGTGTTTTGATTTTAAAGTGCATGTGTAAAGAGTAGATCTGTAACTGTAACATCTGTAAATTCAAGAAATGGAGGTGTCTAATGCGTACGAAAATTGACGAGAGTGCTTCAGGTGTAGTGAAGTCGGTCATTTTGCGCGCCATTGCCCTAATCGACGAGATCAGCAACGGCAACAAAAGCGAAGATCAAATGTGCCCAGGAATAGCGTGTGCCAGTATTGTCTTCGTGAAGGCCATGTTCTTGCTAAGTGTTTAAAATTCAAGAGTGAATTTAGAGCCTGCGTATGGTGTGGTGATACTGAGCACAAATCTTGTGACTGTTCTCATAAGTCGAGGAACTTGAGGACTACCACTTACAAACAAGATCACACAGTAAACAATTCTTCCCCGACTAATCTGCTGATGAAAGCCAAAGATACATCTGATCCTGGCGGCTACTTTCTTTCGACAAAGATCAAAGGAACCCTAATGGACGCTCTAATCGACAATGGAGCAGTGGTGTCGGTTATTTCTTAAAAGTTGTTAAGCAAACCAAAGAACAAACCAGCTATGAAGAGTGCGACGAAGACCACGTTGATCGGTTTTGGAGGATCCCGCATAGACGTAATTGGCGAGGTGACGGTAAAGGTGGCTTTAGACGGAGGGTTTCTTCCCCAGGGTGACGCCCCCACCCTACCCTGCTCACCCGCTCAAGCTTCCCCACTTGCGTTTAGACGGAGGGTGAGATGCGCCAGGGGTGACGAAATTGGTATGTTCGTACAAATTTGATTCGATCTGCTCCAAATGTCACTCTGTTGTATATTTGGCACGACGGTAGCCTACAGCGCTGAATTTTGGTACGTTTTAAATATTTTAATAGTTTATTTAAAAAATTATGCCCTAACAAGGAATATTAGCCTTATATTTGGTACGGAATTAGTTTGAGAATATCAGCAAATCTACAAGATCCCCTTACAAAAATGTATTTTGATTTCACTGGAGTGTGAATTATTATGGACAACTTCATAAGAAGGGATCTGTTGATTTCGACTGACAATTGCAAAATAAATGTACGCAACCTCTCAAACTATGCATAATGAGATTTATTTTGGTGCAGCTGCAGAAAGCATTCTCCTGAGAAATGTCAACACAATATGTCCCAAAAACGACAAGAGTTTGGATTGAAAGGTCTAAGTAAATGTAATTCAATAATACTATATTCAATGCATTTCTCCAATTTCGTGAAAAAAGAGCAGCATGAAAAAATAAATATGAAGTGGCGGGAACTGTTTGCTCAAGATGCTCCTTTCAAGACAGGAACAGTGTCTGAAAAATTCTGGCGCGCAGTATTGTTTCCCCCTGCTTCCCGACTTCATGATGCAGCTTTTGTCAATACCGCATTATTTTGCTGCAGCTTGAGAATTTGTTTGACCCTAACTACATAAAAACGAAAAAAACAGGATTTCGTTAAAAAGAACACTAAATGCATGAATGCGATCAAATTCGAGAACATAGATTGCACAAATTGGAAGCCACCACGGTAGCTTAGTCAAAAATTAAATAAAAAACATTGGTAGAAGAAGGAAGAAGAGGAGGAGGAAGCTTCATTCTAACTGGAAAAGTAGGTAAAACCTTTAAATTTTACGTTTCATTGCTAGTTTACGTGATTTGGTACGCTTCAACAATTTTTGGTACGTTTTCATGGAGGTTTCGGCACGATCATCAGAAAAAATTCGGCAGCCCTCTCAGATTATACCTGTGATTGAGTGAAAATGTCGAAATGTAATTCAAGGTACGTGCAGAAAAGAGGACGCTATTTTTAACCTGCAAACTATTTCACGGAGGCCGGCATCAGATCAACGTATTCGTGAATAATTCAAGAATTACTTCTTAAACGAAGGCCAAGTGCCTGGGCAGAAATGAATGTGTCATTAGATTAATAAGGAATGGAAGCGAAACATTAAAACTTCGCGCAGACACAGCTTTTTATATGACTATAATGCCCAAACTAAGGATTAATAAAATATAGCTTGCCCAGCAGATGTATATAGAGACATAAATTAATTAAATATGCACGATTGAGTCTCATTACAGGAATTAGAAATAAGTAACACAAATTATATCCGTCTAAGTCCTATCACGAGCCATCTTGTGTTAATAATTGCACAACAGCGAACAATTTGTGTTACGATTGTTACAGGTACGTACTTTTGAATTAAATCGAAAATCATTTCAGCAACAGATCATTACAGCGATAGTACATGATAAAGAAATTATATTTCCAGGCGCAATAAATGCAATTAGACTGACGCCTTGCCTGCAATAAATCTATCAATATTAAAACTTTAGCCCTCGGCCACTTTTCTATATCATGGGAAAATTCTTGGGTTGGGATAAGGCATTAGGACATGACGGCAGAGCAACTGAGAGCTACACCCTCCTCTCAAGGCTGCCATTAGTGCACTGCCAAGTCCGTCGCCCCTGAGTTTTTCCAGCATGTGCGGGAGCAGCGACAACACGCACGGGGAACTGGTGGGAGGCATTAGATCGGGGGTTTAGGGGTTTTTTAGAGAGGCGGGGAGGGAGAGAGGGCGTTGCCCCGGGGAAAGCACCCTCCGTCTAAACCCAGCTTAACTGTGCAAGCTGATGAACTACGTGCCCCAGCGTTCACGTTACTAGTTGTTCCTGCCGGTGCTACGAGTCAATCTTTAGTCTTTGGGCTCGACTTCCTAGAGCGGCACTACATTAATTAAGATCGACACCGTCCATCGTGAACTTCTCTACTCACCTCCAAATGAAGATCCTGTCGCCGTTAGTTAAGCTAAAAACTAAGCCTGGAATAGAAATTGCGAGTCTGGTAAGAAATGCACATCAAATATCAATAGAGCCGAATAGAAGAATGTTAATTCGTGCTAAGCTGTCAGATATTAGTATTGCTGATAATGTTGAGGGCTATCTTGAGCCTCTCATTGTTACTTCTCGTGAAGACTTACCTGTAGAGATTGCATACTCAGTTGGATCATTAAGAAATGGACATGACACGGTAGAATTGATGAATATGAACCCATGTGAAGTGGTCTTGAAGCCAAAGTCTAAATTGGGCATGTTCATAGTTTCTAATTTTGCTGTTGTAAATTCTACTGTTGATGGTGCTGTATGTGAGAACATTTGTGCTGGCGAGCTTTTCGATTTCTCTGATAGTAATTTGACTTGTGGTCAGATTGACGAAGTTAAGAGCATGTTGAATAGGCGCCGTGCTGCGATTTCATTGCATGGCCACGATTTGGGACGTACGGCTACGACTAAGCACGTGATAGATGTTCAGGGGAATTTGCCCAATAAGCAACGTTACCGCAGGTTTCAGGGACCATTCAGACAGGAAATTGAAGTAGAACTACGTAAGCTCGAGGAACGAGATATTATTGTGAAATCAAATTCTCCGTGGTCTTCTCCTTTAGTTCCCATAAGGAAAAGGGACGGCTCCCTTAGATTATGTGTGGATTATAGGGCATTGAACTCTGTAACCAAGCGTGATTCGTTCCCTTTACCTAACATCATAGATGCTCTGTCTAATTTAAGCCACACAAATTTTTTTTCTCTCCGTTCGACTTAATGCAAGGTTTTTATCAGATTGAAATGGACGAGTCTAGCAAGGAATATACAGCGTTTTCTACTGGCGATTCACACTGGCAGTGGAAGCGCATGCCATTTGGTTTGACTAACAGTCCAGGGTCGTTCATGAGACTTATCTCGTTAGTTCTCGCTGGCATACCTTGGAGCGTAGCCATCAGTTATATTGACGATGTGATAGTTACTGGCAGAACGTTTGAGGAGCATTTGGCTAATTGTAACCTAGTGTTGAGAAGGTTCGAGTCTCACGGGTTAAAGGTCAAGCCGGCTAAGTGTTCTATGTTCCGAAAAGAAGTAACTTACCTTGGTCATGTTGTGAGCTGCGATGGTGTCCGTCCAGATGAGAGGAACGTCGAGAAGATCCTAACTTACCCTGAACCGAAGACTGAGCGTCAAGTGCGTAGATTCCTAGGGATGTGTAATTTCTTTAGACGCCACATACCTAACGCCAGCGTGTTGATGAAACCCTTGAACGAACTAATAGGGATGAAGAAAATAAGTTGGACGCACGAGTGCAGAGAAGCGTTTCTCGAGTTGAAAAAAATTTTGACTAACCCGCCTCTCCTAAGCTATCCTGATTTCTCAGTTGACGCGGCGCCGCAAGTGATTACTGTGGATACCAGCGGTGTTGCAGCAGGAGCGGTTCTGTCGCAAGTTCAGAAAGGCGAGGAACGAGTTCTGGCGTACGCGAGCACAACGTTCAATAAGGTGGAAGCAAACTACAGTGCTACTGAACGTGAGCTTGCAGGCTTGAGATGGGCTGTGAGGAACTTCCGTTCTTTCGTTCATGGTCGTAAGTACGTAATTAGAACTGATCATAGACCGCTCATCTACCTGAACTCGATGAAAAGTGTTGACGCTCGGCTAATGAGAACTTTTGAAGAGCTTCATTGCGGTCAGTTTGAAATTCAATTTGTGCCTGGTAAGGAAAATGTTGTCGCTGACGCTCTATCTAGAATGGAAAATTTACCCGTCAGTAGTGGCGAAGTTGACCCAAATTATACTGTGTCTCTGCAGGGTAAAAAAGTGAGTTTAATAATAATAAACTCAGTTAACGACAACTTCGGTCAATGACCATTTAGTTGTCGCTTTGGTTAACTACCAAAGTATTCTCTCACCATCACGACTTGATATCTCTATCAACGTTCGTATCTCACTGTTTCCGCCCATGACCACATTTCGTTCATTTATGCACGGCATTCACAATACTTTCACTTTGCTTCTCCACTCAATCCAAACAACTGTGGTTGGCGTACAACCCCGCCAACTGACGTCCCAATAATTGAAATATTTCCACCAGTAGGACATTCGAAGCCACGAGTTTAGTCTCACTACATAGACGAGTACCGGAACCATGTTCCCCTCACAATGGATTTATTCTTACAAGCACGGACGTTTATCTTCTTCAGACGCATCGAAATAGACTCAACAATAAAGACCAGAACTACCAAGAGTCGGAGAAATTAATTACATTTGGAATTGTGAGCGGGGCAATAACATTCAAATTATATTAAGGGCAGTAGTTTGGGGCCCCCCTGGCAGGGGTTCCAGCTACCCACCCTCACTTTGGCCGAGCGTCTCACCCACGCTGGAACCCCCCCTCTCACCAGATCAGAGAGGGTAGTAGCATAGGACGCTCGGCCATCGTTCTTTTTTAATACTTTCCATCAGAGCATTTCCATCACTCAAGTTCTCGTTATGGTTCAGGACAACTTGGAAATCCAAGTTTTAGAATAAACCAGACTTAACCGATTATACTCACTAATATTCAATCATGTTCACAAATTCCCGAATACATTTATTTCCTTCACATATTCAAGCACTTTGTGGATAGGTCCCCCATCCGATAGCATAATTGCCGTACTTATACTTCCTCCAGTCGCTGGTCGAAGTAATCTGTCTCTGGCCTGTTGTAGCGAAGTACACTCTTCCAACATATGGTTCACCGTCAGGACTGCATCATTACACCACCCGCATATCGGTCTCTGCCCAAGAGTTTCCGGTTCGAAGAGATAGCTGTGGGTCAATGCCGTGTGGTTTAGTCGGAGCCTATTGATGACAACTTCCTCCTGGCGATTCAACTTGAAAACACATTTCTTCCATTTTCCGGGACAAGTTTTGACAGCTCTTCGGCCTCTCACTGCTTCATGCCATTCTCTGATCCACATTTCATAAGTTCTCCTTCTTATTAGCGGGAACCAATCTTTGTAAGGAATCAACATAAATTCGGCGGGTCTCTCCGATGCTGCCCTTGCAGCCTCGTCTGCACGCTCATTCTCCGCGACACCCACGTGCGCCGGGACCCAACTGATTGTAATGTTTTTGCCGTCTTCTATGAGTTGATGCATTTCTAACCTGATCTTTTTTAGAAGTTCATTGTCTCCGGTATAATTGTCGATTGCTTGTACCGAGCTCATTGAGTCACTGCAGATAACAAAGTTGG
>JACJUY010002373.1:36022-54069 GCA_014220935.1 Platorchestia sp. MABIK | reverse complement strand
GCTCTGGTGTTGCTTCTCGGTCATCTGATCGGTTTCTCTTTTTATTGTTTGTTGTATCCATTCCCCCGGGGATAGTGTGAGTCATGATTGCCTTAGTGAAATTCATAGAGAAGTTCGGGTTACGGCGGTTGAACATCAATCTGGCTTGCCCTTTTGACACTCGTTCTTTACTCTGGATGGCCAAGATTTCCTCCTCCAGCACTCTTTGTCTACAATTTCTGGATCCCGTTAGATGCTCCTCACTGCAGTGGAAGCACTTGGTTTCACTGGAAGTGCATTCGTCAATTCGATGTCCAGTCGAGCTGCACTTCGAGCACACTTGTTCCCCCTTGGCAGTGTTTAATGCCGTGGCCATATTCTTGACATTTTTTGCAGAGCATAGGTGTGGGCTTAATTTCGTACACCTTGGTTCTAGCCTGCTCTCCAGGGACATCGATATATTCTGGTAGTACGGGCTGTCTGAAAGACAACAGAATAGGTAGTGCCAGGTGACTTCTCGGTTCAATCCATGTTGCTCGAACCGCATCTTGTGCTCCACACATTTCCAGTAATCCTTGCTTGAATTTTTCAAAGTCATTCAAATCGTATTCATATACACAGATTAGGCCTTTCTGCATGGCAAAATTTTGATTCTCTTCGACAGTGATGGGCATTTGGTTTAGTTGCAGCATTTGTTTCATTTTCTGGCTCTGAGTTGCGTCACTCACTTCCACTGTAAACACTGTCTTGCTCCGCGATCTTATGGCTTTGGGTTTACTGCCGAGGTGGTCGGTGATACACTTCTCGAGCAGCCATGGAGACATCTTTCGTCTATTAGCTTCGTTCATCCTGCAGTCAAAGTGAGTGATGTACTTGCTAGATGGTGGGGTTTTTACAGTTTCACCCACTCCCTTTCTTATCTGCTTTGCTCTTATGGTCACTTTTTCTTTCTCCACTATTTGTAACAAGCTTCTTTCTTCTACTTCTCTGTCACACTGGATGCTGCCTGCTGCATGCGGACCTCCGCAGTGGACACACTTCATCTCGTCAGACGTGCAGTTCGGAGCGGAGTGGCCGACCTCAGCACACTTTCTGCACACTGCAGAGGCGTTTCGGCATCGCTTGGTGGTGTGGCCATACATCTGACAATTGAAACACATCATTGGCTTGTTGTTAAATGGATGCACTTTGGTGTCTAGCCTTTCTCCTGGGATATAGATGCTGTATGGGACGGTTTGTTGTTTGAACGTTATCAGGAAGGCATGTGTTTCTGGATATCTGGGTTTATAAAACTAGCTCTTGTAACTTCCTGCACATCGTACTGCTCCTGAAGACCGGTTTTAAATTCTTCCATGTCGGTGATGTCAAAGTCATTGATGTATATTAAGCCAGTTGCGTAATTGAACCTGCTGTATTCTGCAGTCTAACACGATATGTTCTCTACATGCGTCAGGCCGACAATCTTCTTCGCTTGCTGCGCACTTCGCACTTCGACCATCATCATTTCAGGGCCCACGCTAAACAGCCTCTTGGGTTTTGTGCCGGTTACAGCAGCGATTTGTTGGAGAACTACAAACGGGTTTGTTTTAGTCTTTCCTCCATGTTCAAAGGTGATGGAGAAGTACCTGGGGAAAAACTCCTCATCAGGTAACACCAGCGGGACGTTTTTCTTTTCTCATTTTTTGGCAGCTTTCCGCCCTTACGTGCTGGCTGTTCCTGCCCTGAAGATGGATCACTTCGGGCCGAAATCACCGCTTTTTCTATTTCTGCTAGATGCTTCACAATTTGGTCCACTTCATCGGTGCTCAAATTTCTCCGACTCTCTTCGCTTATTTCACTTGCAATTGATGCGATGGCTTCTTCACTTCTTCTCTTGATTTTTCCGATGTTGTCATGTTGGTTTACTTTACTGACGAGGGAGTTATCTCCAGCATCATCTCGCTGCTGCTGCTGCTGCGGATCCTCCATCACTTCCGCACACGAAACTTGGTCACTGGCATTCGAATGATTAATTATTTCGGGAGTGGGTCCCCTTGATAAATCAAGGGGGCCTCGCTTGGACACTTCAATTCTACACTCAATATTTCAAATTAATTTAATTACACATAACAAAAAAGAAAAGACCCAGATGTTGGTGGGCGCCCCCCACGTCGGTTCTACCCAAAGATCACAATTCAATAAATAATCTTATAAACACCTTGTTATCAATTTACATATAAACTATGTAATGAGTTACACGACTCCAAATGGGTATACTAACGGTACCACCACGGGAAGGTGTGAGTGGGCTGGAATACTTGACAAGTGCAAGTAATCCTTATCAAATCCTTGTCTGTTTAATGTTCCCTTCACAACGCACAAATGAAGAATATTTAGTTCGGCACCAGTAAAAACTTGGTAAAGGGAACAGCGAAAATTCCTTAATTCCTGGTGGACCTGATTCTTTGATCTACGCCCTTGCAATGGGAATGAGCGGTTATGCCGACGATTACGCTGTTATTAGGGAAATCGTTGTAACTAGAGTGCTTAAAGACCCGAAAGATTATGGACTTGGCAAAAACAAGCGTGATTTGAAGAGGATAGAAGCAATGAAGGAAGTTGGTACCGTGCCAGACTTGTGCTTGGTGACTGCATTTGTGAAAGAATTTAGAGTGAATGTCTGCATTTACGAGGACGGCATTGGCATCGTGAGATTTGGAAATGATGACGATAAGCCTACAGTGCATTTGCAGAGTTTGCGCGGTGTCCACTACAACTTGCTCGTGCCGGATGGTGAAGATGCAGACGACATCATTGTAAGTCACATCGACTATGTACGGGCAAAAGGAAAGGTAAATACATCAGCAAGTTCTTCCACCAAAGTATTGTACACTCTAGTAGACGACGAGCCGCAGACAGTTCAATCTCAGAAGAAAATAATTTGTAAAAATAAGCATCTTGCGTCAGAGATGGTTAAAACAGCGCAAGTTCAAAAAACGGCAGAAGCTGTTCCTAAAGAAGCTTCCAGTACTCCATCCCTTCATTTAACGACTGGACAAATAGATCTTCAAGCAAATGACGCAATAATCTCTTCATTATTATTATTGTTTAAGGTCGCTTTTCCACCGGGGTCGCCAGCTAATAGCAAATGTGGACCCCTTCGCTTTCGCGAAGTATTTTAAAAGAAATAACATCGGTTTAGAATGGGAGTACAGCCTACTTCCCAGGGGTTCCAGCTGCCCACCCTCTAATAGCCGAGCGCCTTACCCATGCTGAAACCCTTACCGGGCTATCAGCGCAGTAGTATTAGTAGTAGTAACATGGGTTTGCTATCGCTTCAGTTACTCAAACTATATCGCACCGAAAGTCACACAATTTAATCAGTATCAGGCTCCTCTAACTTGCCACGCAAGACGAACATCAACATTATATGAACATCAAAAATTTTGTGGTCATGAATATAATTACAACTCAGGATTGTAATTGTCTTCCCATTGAAATTTTTAACATACTACAGTACATTCGGACATACTGGGCTGCCAAACCCCGTAGGGGGTTTCAGCTGCCCACCCATTTATGGCCGGACGCCTTACCCACGCTGAAACCCCCGAGGTATCAACGTAGCGCGCCCGGCCATATTGCAGTTTCTCCACCCGAATTGCCAGGTGCTCATATGGAGTTCTGAAGTCCAATGCTGCATAGGAACGCCAGTACTTCTGTCAGGGAGCCACCATCGTACAGCAGGTGCTGAATGTTTGCTCGGGTGTTTGGATTCCTGAAGATTTGGATATGTGTAGCTCTGGCTTCAGCGAGGCTGGGGCAGTTGATAAGAATATGTGGGACCGTCAAAGTAGCTTCATCACACAGTGGGCAGCCCGGAGTTGCCTCTTCAACGTCCGGGTTCATGAGGTAGTTATGAGTGATCCACGTGTGGCCCGTTCTAAGCCTGTTTATGATCACCTCATATCTGCGCATTAGTTTCCGTTTTTTCCATGGTCCTGGGGTCGGTCGTATGTTGAGGAGAAAGCCTCTGCCACGCCGCCAGGCTTCACTCCATCTCCTATTTATTTTCTGGTCTATGGTGGGATACCAGTCTGTATAGCAGACGGGTATGAATTCAGGGGCGGATGAGGCTGTTGTCTTTGCTGCCCGGTCGGCTAATTCATTGTGAGCGATGCCCACATGGGATGGTACCCAACAGAATGATACGTTCTTGTTGTTTTCGTGGAGCTCATGTAATCTGTGCTGCAGTCTTCTCGACATTGGATGTCTGGTGCGCTTATCACGAATGCTGAGCAGAGAACTCAGTGAGTCTGTCAAAATGGTGACATCATTTTGCGTAGATTTTTCTTTAATAATGTTCAGTGCCAAATGTATGGCCTGGAGCTCCGCACTGAAGACAGAGGCGATGGGCGGAAGCGCGGCCTTGCGAGTTTCATTTCCGCATACTGCAGCGGCACCAACTCCATGATCGCTCTTTGAGCCATCGGTGGATATGAAGGTGTTGTTAGAGTAATTGTCGTGGACAATTCTGTTAAATTCCTGCTGGTATACGATTGGCGTGGTTGTTTCTTTTCTATATTCTTTGAGTTTCAGGTTGATGTCTACATGGGGAGTTTTCCACGTAGGCGTTGTGATGTTGAGCAATCGATATGAAAAGTCGGTCATCACGAACCTCCTCTCGATCCCGAGTTCGTCAATCAACATGTTGGTTCTTATTGCGAACGTTGGGGTAGTGTGCTTGTTAATGAATAGGCGTTTATCAGTGGATGGGATGACCATCTTATAAGCAGGGTTGTTGAGCTGGCTTCTAATCTTGTAAAAATATCTAAGGGACAGGCTTTGTCTGCGGAGTTGGAGGGGCATTTCGTTTGCTATTATTTGCAGGGATGGTATCGGCATTGACTTGAATACACCTGTGGCAATCCTTAGGCATTCGTTGGCTATGGTGTCGATGTCCTTGAGGGTGGTATTGCAGGCAGAATTATACACGATGCATCCATAGTCGATTTTTGACCTGATAAGTAATTTCTACAAGTGCATTAAAATGTGTTGATCAGCGCCCCATTCATGCGAGGAGATGGATCTGAGCTCATTGATCATTTTTTACAGCTGTCCTTCATTTTGGCTATGTGGGGTTTTCACGATAGTTTCTTGTCCCACACTAGGCCCAAGAATTTGCACTCGTTTGCGTACTCGATACTTTCTCCGCTCACGTTCAGTAACGGATCTGGGATTAGGCTCGGCAGGAGATTAAAATGCAGGGCTTTAGTTTTGCCTGGAGAGAATGAAAAGCCGTTGTTGGTCCACTCGGTGACTTTGTCGATGCAGCTCTGCAGTTGAGTTTGGATGGTGTTCAGATCCCTGTGGCGGTAGGCAATCTGCAAGTCTTCTACAAACAGTGAAGCGTGGAATCTAGGGTCCTGAGGTACTGCGCGGACTATTTGATTTATTTTTATTGCGAATAGGGTGACGGATAGAACGGCTCCTTGGGGAACTCCCTCCTCTTGTTCATAGGGGTTTGATAGGCAGTGGTTGATTGAGACTTGGAATGAGCGGTTACTTAAAAATTGCTTAATATATAATGGTAGTTTACCTCTTAGACCCATGTAGTGGTCTTTCATTATGCCATGTTTCCATGTAGTGTCGTAGGCTTTCTTGAGGTCGAAGAACACACGCTGATGCAGTGTTCGTCTCGTACAAATGCTTGGCGTACGAATGATTCCAGTCTGACGAGATGATCTACGGTTGATCTGCTTCGACGGCCGCCGCACTGGATGTTGGCGAGGAAGCCCCACATTTCACAGAACTCGTAGAGGCGGTTGTTTATCATACGCTCCTTGGTCTTGCATAGACAGCTGGTCAGAGCGATTGGACGGTAGTTCTCAGGTGATGTAGGTGATTTGTTCGGTTTCGGTAAAGGGATGACTATGGCTGTGCGCCATTCATCGGGGAAGAAGCTGTCGTTCCAGAATTTATTGAATAGATTTACAAGGTGCTGTTTGGCAGTCTCCGGCATATTTTTAATCATGAAATAGCTCACTTGGTCAGGACCGGGGGCTGAGTGTTTGACGTGTGATAGAGCATTGTTTAGTTCTTGCAGTGTGAATATTGAGTTGTACTCTTCACTTTTGTCCGAAGAGAAATTAGCTGCTGTTGCTCAGATCTTTCTTTTATTGTTTGGAAGTGGGTTGGATAGTTGGTGGAGCTGGACACTGCAAAATACAGAGGCTAGTTTGTTTGCAATTTCGGGGATTGTCGTATATGAGTTGCCGTTTTCTTTCAAAATGTGAATGCTTCTTTGTTGACGGCCTTTGATTTTACGGATGGTTTCATAAATTTTTGACATGGAAGTGTTCTTGTTGAGGGTGTTGGCCAGTTTAATCCAGGCGTTCCTCTTCTCTTCTTTTAATGCTTTGCGGTAGACTGCTCTTGCTTGCTTCCACAAGATGCAATTCCGTTGGGTTTTATTCCGTCTGTATTTCTGATCCAATTTTTCTCTATTTCTTCTGGTTTCTTTCAGTGAGTCTGTCCAGTATGGTTTTGGGTAGAATTTGCTCAAAGTAATTTGTGGCACGCATCTTTGGGTAATGTTGGTGATATTTTCATAGAAGCGCTGTAAAGCTTCACAGCAGGTTACATCTCTGATCGGCTGTAAATTGTTCCACAAAGGATGGTTTTGAAATGTTTCCCAATTTACTTCTATTATATTCCACACTACTCTCCCCTCTTCATGTTGATGGTTGTCCATGACGGTGATCGTGATGGGGCAGTGGTCGCTGTCGTTTGGGGAGCTAGCGACTGACCACTGGAGGTCAGCCGAGAGCCTCGGCGAACATATGGTCAGGTCTATTGCAGATTCGGTGTCATATGCTCTTCTTGTAGGTGCTCCAGAGTTGATAATATTCAGGTTAAGTTCGTTTCCAACGTCTTCGATGATGTGTCCCCTAGCATCTGAATTCCTGCATCTCCAAGCTGTGTTGTGGCCGTTGAAATCGCCCATGATGATAAACGGAGGAGGCAGTTGGTTCACGGAGTCCTTCTCTGCTTAGTGTGTGGGTCCTTGAAGAATAGATAGATGCTATGGTTATGGTCTGACTTGTTTGGATGACAGCAGCTATTGCCTGCATTTGCGTGTTAAGTTGGATTTCCTGATATGGAACAGATTCGTGGATTAATAATGCTACTCCTTCGTGCGGTGTAACGTTAAGATGGCCATCTCGACGAAGGCATGCATAGTGTGGAAGGTTGAAATTTCAATTGTTCCACAGCTTTGTTTCTTGCAGAGCAATTGCGATTGGGTGATAGTCGTTGGTTAGAAGAGAAAGTTCATCCTTTTTTGAACGGAGACCCCGACAATTCCACTGGAGAATGTTAGCCTCGCTAATGTTGAGGGCTATGGTAGGGTAGAAACTAGAAAAAATTGGGAAGGGATAAGATTATAGGTAGGATGCAGCAGTATTGCTTTGTCCGGGTTACTGAGAGCGGTTTCGCGGCCGTGAGCGGCTCCGAGAGCGCACTTCCCGTTGGTTCCTCGCCCTAAGAGTGTCCCCGCGAGATTTGCGCCCTTCTTTTGGGGTAGCGTTTTTACAGTGTCCATCCGTGTGGTTTTGTTTGGTGTATTCATCATAAATGTGTCTTGCCTGGCTTCACACAGTTGGGTTATTTTCACTGGTAGTTTCCATTTCACTCAGTGGTGAGTCGTCTCCAGTAGAATAAAACGAGCCTTTGGCAAATTATGAGTTTTATTTTGATGACAATTTCTAAGCAAATTTCATTGCACTAAAATTATTAAGCTGCACTATGGAAAGAGTAAACACCTGTGCTGGGCTTGTGTACCAACAAGCCTAACTCTGAAACAGTTATTCTTAATTTCACCGTTCTTCTTCTCGAGTCACCTGCAGATTCAGAACGCAAACGAGTTCTACCAAAAAATACGACTCTGGAGGCTTCAGCACTCGGTCCTCAGGAAAGGGAGGCTCCATCAGCACTCCTTGGTTTTCGGGACATTAGCATCGTCATTACCCTGGGACCTTAATTCAAGACATTTCTTCAGGAATTCTTCTTTTGATTATTATTCTACGAAAAAATGTGATGTCAACAATTTTGAAAGGATGAACTTATTTATCAAAATGTGAGCTCTTCGTCAAGCTCCAAGTCGAAAATTGAAGCCGGGGCAGCTCTGCGCTTTCGTGGCCCAACGCAGCATGGGGAAGTTCCAGCAGCGACTCCGCGCCTTTCTGTACTCGTCTCACACGGTGGAGGCGTTGCGACGGCTCGGCGGCACTCCTCGGGCGACACGCGTCTCTTGAGCTCTACTGCACGGAGGAGCGGCCTTCTAAGCACGTCCTTAATGGTGAGTTGGGAAGCAACTTCAGTGCGGTGTTCTCTTTCCATCTCAGTGCTTCGATTATTCTTGATAATTGCCAGTGCGAACGGATATTACAACTAAATTTTTGTCTGAGCCATACGAGTATATAACTACGAACTTAAGGCTAAAATAAGCTTACGCTTTTGTAGCCTCGCTGCCAGTCTAGCTGGTTGGCTAAGTGCCATTGTATGGGCTTACTTGGTATAGCTGCGGCAAGCTCTCGAATAAAGTAATTTTAAATCTTTCCCTAAAGTTTTGTAAGCCGCTTCAGCATAACCTTTAGTTTCCCTGCAAGGTAGTTCAATTAACTATTAAAATTCTATTTTCTTTCAGAGGTACGTGTATTGGCTCAGACTTCTTGGAGCGAACTGGAGGAGTGCGGAGGGTAACCGCGCTGGCCCGTTTCTTAACTCCGGGCTTCCGCCGCTACGTCATTGGGGGCGGACTGTGCCGGCCGCACTATATACTTAGTGTTCTTTATTGACTTTGCTGTTTTGCGCTTACGCTCAGTAAAGTCATGGCTGCCGCATCTAATTTTTACTCCTTTGGTGACCCTTCTCCAGATCCATTTTCAAGATGGCGACCATGACAGGACATTCGATTTTCCTCTGTGCAGCTGTTCCCGGTTTCGCTTCCTTGGAACTTTATTATTAAAAACTTAAAACTAATTAAACTTTTCAGAATCATGAGTGACGCTGAGACGAGTGATTCAGCGCCCACTTCGGGGCAAATGCCCTTGGAGGAACTTGTGTTCCTCAAAAATAATCGTAAATATTTGAGGTCTAAAGTGACCCGTAAATGTAATGATGCTGAAGCTAACGTTGAAATTTTTACCCTTGAGGTTCTCAGAAATGAAATTTCTGACCTAAAATAATTACGTGTCAAGCTTGACGTCGCTGGCTCGAACATCGCTAAAGGTCTCTGGCTTCATGAGAAGCAACGCGACAAGCTCGACAAAGAGCTTGAAGACTGCGATGTGTACGATGCCAAGCTCGTAAAGTGCATTAGACTGTTGGACGCACGCTTGCAGCGAGTCAGCACACCTGCGCTGGCTGATGATCATTCTGAGGCGAGACGCATCAGCAATCAGCTGAAGCTGCCGCAGCTCCCGCTATCTGCCTACAGTCATGCGAAAGGTGAGAGCTTAGACAAATTCTTTGTTAATTTTGAAAATATTATGAACAAGTATTCCTTGTCTTCATTTGAAAAGTTTGTCTTCCTAAGTAAACAATTGAGTAATGAGCCATTAACTCTAATAAAATCTCTCGAAGGATCTCAGCAATCCTATGAAGCGGCTAAAGAGCTGCTAATTGAAGCATTTGCTTCACCTTTGACTAGGAAGTACGAAGCAATTCAAAGAATGGCTGACTTGAAGCTCACCGACTCTGGTGACCCCTATGTTTTCATAAGCGAGATGCGTATTGTAATGGAAAGTTTTAAATCCTTGTCTGTAGACGTGGATACAGTGCTTCAGTATTTCATTTGGAATGGTCTCAATGACCAAATGAAGCAGCAATTAATTGCCATTACAAATACTAACAAGCCATCGCTAGAGTTAATTAAAAGCAAAATATTTGAGGCTACCGAACGTGTAAAAACTTTTGGTAGTAGCAGAGAGCTCGGGGCCCAGAGCAATACGACTCTGAGCTTAGCCGTTGATGTGCAGAGCAAGGTGCCTATTGTGAAGGCAGAGTCAAGTAAGTTTAAACCCTGTGTCTTGTGCTCTAACGAACATAAATTGGCCGATCATCCCTTGCATAAATGTCCGGTACATTTGTCAGCTCCCGTAAACATTTCTAAATTAAAGGAAATTGGTGCTTGCACAAAATGCGCGGCTGTGTCACATAAAGCTTTTCAGTGTCGTTTCAAGTTTGCCAAGTCTTGCTATCATTGTTCTGGGAATCATTTTGGTTTCTTGTGTGTCTCTAAATCCAAGGGGAAAGATAAGGGCAAAAATTGTTCGCCTGCAGTTTATAGTGGAATAGCATCAGTAGAATCTGCTGTGCTAAATTCACATCTTAGTACTACTACGATATTACCTACGTTTTCATGTGACTTGCCGAGTGGTCGTCGTATTAGAGGTTTAGAAGACTCTGGATGCCAGACCAGTTTCATCTTACGCGACCTGGCCGTAAAAGAAAATTTTCCTGTAGTACGAAAAAATGTTGGCCTAACCGTGAACGGTTTCAATTCTTCTAAAGCTTTCAGAACGAAAGTGGTCGAAGTACCTCTGATGCTTAAAAATAGGTCATTCTGTATTTCCGCTGTAGTGGTACCAGAGATTAGGACCAACCTTAAATTAGATGGTCTGTCTTCTGTAACCAGCTCTTTTCTTGACAAAGGTTACGAATTGGCGGATAAATTTTTAGATCAGAATTCGGAAGAAATCTCGAACATTTCCTTTATTCTTGGAGCAGATGCGAGTTATTGCATACCTGAACAAACAATTTTGTTCGAAAAATCTCCTCCTTCCGTTTATTTGCAGAATCCAATAGGCGCTATGCTGATGGGGCAAATAAGTGGATATCTCTCGAATGCACATCTCCTTCCTGACCACAATTTTAACAATGCGTCAGAATGTAATGGTGTTAATCTTAAGGCTAACACCCTGTGTTCAAATCCTGAACTTTCTTTCAGACGTAAGAAAAAGCGTCATGGCGCTCGAAAGTGTAAGTCGAAAATGGTGTCTAGCCCTCTGCCCCAAATTTTGATTTATCATGTAACTCTTCCTCTGTTCCTCAAACGCTAGGATCATCCTTAGGGGAGGGATTGAGGGGAGCATCGAAAAATGCTTCTCAAAATCTTGATAAACGGGGTACTAGCGTAGAAATACCAAATCCGCTAATGAATTTCACCATTCCAGAGACAGCCGCGACAGAGATCAGGAGCGTTGACACGCATGCTGTCACCAGTGAGCCAACGGTTGTTGCCTTTGCGCATTTAGTTCCTGTCGATTCGCGCTCCAGTTTTCGGTCACTCGTTAGAGTGCACATGTTTGTATCAACTTTCGTAAATAAGCTTAAAGCAAAACTGAAAGCAAAATTCGCGAGTTACGGTCATTTGACTGTGTTGAGCCAAAGTGAACTTCTTAAGACCGCGCGTCTTCAAATTCTCTTGCGCGATCAGGAAATTTCATTTCCCGAAATTTGTCATTATTTCAAAAGTAAGCCAAGTAAGAACATGCCAAATCTCGTAGCACAGTTGAACGTTGATAAAGACACAAATGGCTTGTTGCGAGTAAAGGGCAAGTTTAAACGTTGGAAGGGTAATCGAAACTTCCCACTTCTGCTTTGCAAAAGTAGCTTGCTCTGTGAAAAATTGATTTTAGATTTGCACAAGTCACTGAATCACAGTGGTGCATACTCTGTATTGTCAGAGTTGAGAAAGGAATTCTGGATACCGCAAGGCTTTTCGTTAGTCAAGAAAGTATTGAAACAATGTGTTCATTGCCGTAGGTTCAACTCCAGACCAATTAAACTGAATCAGAATGTTTACCGGGATTTTAGAGCAAATCCTCCAAAAATAACTTTCAGGTACATTTTCGTAGACTATTTTGGTCCGTATAACGTTACTGTTGCAGGGAACGTATCAAAAGTTTACGTACTTTGTGTCACGTGCCTCTGGAGCCGTGCCATAAACCTCAAATTTGTTTAGATTTTTAAGCGTTCATAATTTCCTGTGAGCTTTGCAATTGCACTCGTTTGAGTTCGGTGTTCCCGAATTAATTCTCAGTGATCTTGGGACCCAAATTGTTGCAGGCGCAAAATTGGTAACTTCCTTTCTAAACGACGATATTACTCTAGCTTACTTGAACGAGCAAGGCATTAAAGAAGTGAAATTTGATCACTATTTTAAAGGGTGTAATGAGTTGGGGGTTTAGTCGAAATTTGTGTTAAGCTATGCAAAAGGCTGATCTCCGGATCTTTAGGTCGTGCTACTCTAAAGTACTCTGATTTCGAGTTTCTCAAAAACAAAGTTGTGCACCAAGCAAACAGGAGGCCAGTAGCATTCAAAGAGGTCCTTAGAGAAAACTCGAACAAGGCAGAACTTCCTTCTCCTATTACCCCTGAAATGCTGTGTAAAGGTTACGAGCTACCTTCTGTGAATTTGATCCCTGGAATGCAGCCCAGCGACTCTGATCCTGAGTGGTCAGAAGCCGATACTACGGGGATCGTACGCTCGGCCTATGATGAGCTTAGTAAAGCTAGGTCTCGTCTCTTGGAAATCTACGCTGACGAATTTCTCTTCAATCTGGCTCAGCAGGCCACTTCAGTAAGGGACAGGTATAAACCTAAAAAGCATGAACCTTTGAAGCCGGGCGATCTTGTCCTAATTAAGGATCCAATGCAAAAGCCCGTGAACTTTCCCTTAGCCAGAGTACAGAAGGTTGTAGTCAACGATCTTGGAGAGACAACTGGGGCGGAAATAATTAAGAGAAAGACTGATGAGCTGTTATTGAGTCATTCAAAATGTAAAATACCTTTTCTCAGTTCCAGCTCTGAACGTGCTTCGTCGCCAGCAGCGACCCGTACCTTTCGCGCCGATCGTGTACCATCGCTAACACGCCCGCAGCGTGCCGCAGCTCGCGTTAGTCGCGACGAAACTCGCCTTCAGTTAGTGTCCAACTTGGCGTAGTGCCGTTCGGCACCAGTATTAGTATTAATTGTTGCGTTGGTAAAATTTTTCTCGAACTTTAAGGTTTACGTTCAAGTTCTCAAAATTAAACTTTTTGTGTGTGGGAGTGTAGAATAAAACGAGCCTTAGACAAATTATGAGCTTAATTTTGATGACAATTTCTAAGCAAATTTCATTGCACTAAAATTATTAAGCCGCACTATGGAAAGAGTAAACACCTGTGCTGGGCTCGTGTACCAACAAGCCTAACTCTGAAACAGTTATTCTTAACTTCACCGTTCTTCTTCTCGAGTCACCTGCAGATTAAGAACGCAAACGAGTTCTACCAAAAAATACCAGACTCTGGAGGCTTCAGCACTCGGTCCTCAGGAAAGGGAGGCGCCATCAGCACTCCTTGGTTTTCGACATTAGCATCGTCATTACCCTGGGACCTTATATTAAGACATTTCTTCAGGAATTCTTCTTTTGTTTATTATTCTTCGAAAAAATGGGATGTCAACGATTTTGAAAGGATGAACTTATTTATCAAAATGTAAGCTCTTCGTGAAGCTCCAAGTCGAAGATTGGAGCCGGGGCAGCTCTGCGCTTTCGTGGCCCAACGCAGCATGGGGAAGTTCCAGCAGCGACTCCGCGCCTTTCTGTCCTCGTCTCACACGGTGGAGGCGTTGCGACGGCTCGGCGGCACTCCTCGGGCGACACGCGTCTCTTGAGCTCTACTGCACGGAGGAGCGGCCTTCTAAGCACGTCCTTAATGGTGAGTTGGGAAGCAACTTCAGTGCGGTGTTCTCTTTCCATCTCAGTGCTTCGATTATTCTTGATAATTGCCAGTGCGAACGGATTTTACAACTACATTTTTGTCTGAGCCATACGAGTATATAACTACGAACTTTAGGCTAAAATAAGCTTAAGCTTTTGTAGCCTCGCTGCCAGTCTAGCTGGTTGGCTAAGTGCCATTGTATGGGCTAATTTTGTATAGCTACGGGAAGCTCTCAAATAAAGTAATATTAAATCTTTCCGTAAAGTTGTCACCCGCTTCAGCATAACCTTTAGTTTCCCTGCAAGGTAGTTCAATTTACTGTTAAAATTCTATTTTCTTTCAAAGGTACGTGTATTGGCGCAGACTTCATGGAGCGAGCTGGAGGAGTGCGGAGGGTAACCGCGCTGGCCCGTTTCTTAACTCCGGGCTCCCGCCGCTACGTCATTGGGGGCGGACTGTGCCGGCCGCACTATATACTTAGTGTTCTTTATTGACTTTGCTGTTTTGCGCTTATGCTCAGTAAAGTCATGGCTGCCGCATCTATTTTTTACTCCTTTGGTGACCCTTCTCCAGATTCATTTTAAGATCTCCGTTGTCTGTTGCGTTTGTTATGGGAGGGTTTAGCCGAGATGCGGCTTCGGTGACCATTTTCTTTTCTGTTGGGGCTTCATCGTCGTCGCTTTCTCTTAACTTCGAAAGAGGACGTCGCCACCTGTATAACGTCCCGTTCAGGTGCACAGGTAGCAGGGCAGGACTGGCTGGTCCCCGTACTGCTGCTGCAGCCCGTCATTTCTAGGTCTGACGAGTGATGGCGTTCGCTCAGATTTTGTTGCAGTGCGCGCGCGAAATTGTGTCTGAGTTCGGGTTGTTCTTTATTTAGTTTCAGTTGGGCCTGTTTTCGTGTCATTTTGTTTCGGGTCTGAATTGTTAATACTTCTTTCTGGTATTTATGCTCTGAGCACTTTTCCGAACCCGTAAGGTGGTCACCTCCACAATGGTGACAGTCGAGTTTGTCGCTGGTGCACTGATCTCGTTCGTGTCCGCTTGTGTCGCACTTACCACAAATTACTTCAGCGCTTGGGCAGTGTTTAAAGGTATGGCCGTATTCTTGGCATTTCCTGCAAAGCATCGGTTTGGGGAGGTACTCGTAGATTTCGGATTCCATTTGTTCACCGGGTATTTCAATGTATTCCGGAAGCGCATGGCGAAATGTGAGAAGCAGCGGGATGGAGCTGGGGTTTCTGGGCTTGATCCACGTTGCTTTTTGGGCATCCTGCAGGTTATGTTCTTCCATGAGACCTCTCTTGAATTCTTCGAAGTCTGACAGATCATATTCGTAAACGAATGTTAACCCTTGGATGGTGTAAAACCGTGGGTGTTCATTGATTTCTACTGACATCCCGTTGACAGAGGTTATACTGGTAATTTGGGCATTACTATTATTGGGTGAAATTTCGAAAATGAAATTATCTTTGCCACCGGATCGAATACTTATGGGTTTTTGATCGAGTTTGTAACTGAGACTTTTTTCAAAGGCCCATGGAATGAGTTTTCGTTTGTCTGTTTCGGACAGTTTGCAAATGAAGTGTGTTGCACCTTCTTTATTTTTTTGTTCGGGTATAGTATCGACTCCGTTCATTATATGTCTGGCTCTCCTTTTGCCCACCTTTAACTTCCGCTGGATTTCCAGAATTTTCTCATCTTGGTACCTGGCGCAAACCTTGTCTCTTGCCCGATGTTGCCCCTGGCAGTGGAGGCAGGTCGCTCTTTCCTCCAAGCACGCGTCTGAGGTGTGGTTCTCCTGTCCGCATTTGCCACAGACGGGGTGAACTTTGCTGCACCTTTTCCAAGTGTGGCCGTACTGTTGGCACTTGGAGCACGACATCGGTCTATCTTTGTAGGGGTAAACTTTGGGATCTGATCTTTCTCCTGGAATATATATGTAATCGGGAGGAATTTCCTGGTTGAATTCAACTAGAAAGGTTTTCGTTTGTTGATATTTAGGCTTAATGAAGGAGGCTTCAGTGACTGTAGTAACGTTGCAGTTTTCTATGAGGCCGTTTGCAAACTCTTCAACATCCTCAATGTTGAATTCATTGACGTAAATGAGACCCTTGGAGATGTTTAGGTGAAAAGCTTCGGTTACACGGCACGGTATTTGTCCTATCTTTGTCATTTTTAGGAGTGCTTCGCCTCGTTGTTGGTTAACTACTTCTATTGTTAAGTTTTCTTGACCGCTCGTCGCGATTTTTTTCGGGAAGAGTTTTGTTTGATTGTAGATTTCATTTCGGAGATGATAAGGGTTAATTTTCCTTTTGTTTTCAGGAGTAAATTTCATGATATAGAATCTTTTGAAGCGTTTCTCCTCAGGCAAGTTGTTTAAGTCAAGTGGGACGTATTTTGTTCTTTTCCTCTCGCTTCCCGCACCAGGAGCACTCTTAGTGCGTTTTTGAAGAAGCTCGGAAACTGCTCCCAGCACATCCTCCATGATGCGTTCCATGCTGCTGATTCTCTCCTCCACAGTCTCGGCTTCACTGGGTTTGGAGCTAGTTAGGGTGTTATTATGGTTTGGTTGTAGGTGTCGAATCAAGTCCACAAGTGAGTCTATCTTCTCCTCGAGAGCGTCGATCCTGTTATCAACCAGGTTGCGGCCGCTCGCTCCAACAGCAGCAGCAGCAGCAGGTTCCGCGTCAGCGGCAGGCGGAGCAGAGCGCGAAACCGCTCCCCCGCGCTGCCCCCTCGCAGTCTCGGCGGTCTTCGAACCCGCAGCGCCAGCACCGCGCCCCCCGCCGGGGCGACCGGCCACGGTGCCTCTAGAGCTCCCCCCTCGCTTGTTACCCCCCATGGTCCCTGATCTCTGGGGTGCGACACCCCCAGGACCAGGGAAGGGATATGCGTCGTTGCTCTCCTCTTTTTCCTTTTTCACTTTTCCACCTCGTTACAAAAAATTTGTATATACCTCAATTACTAACGTTTTGTCACAATAGACCCCCTCAATATACGTTAACAAACATAAGTTCTCTTACAAAATCAGGCTAAACAACTTATCAAAAATATAAATACAGAAAAGTGCAAGAACCTAGTGCACTTGCGTGCCCTAGGCGCCCTCTGTGTTGGTTCTACCCAATGTCAGCGAGTTAATGAATGAAAAACTATTGATACATAGGTCGGCAAGACTACACAATACAACTATATTGTAGAGGAGGTTGGGTATACTAACGGCATCACCGCGGGAAGGTACAGGTGGGCTTAGAGATGTGACTCAAAAAAAACCGTTCTGTTTTTTTTATAAAAAACGTGTTTTTTTTATAAAAAAAACCATGGNTGTGGGTCCTTGAAGAATAGATAGATGCTATGGTTATGGTCTGACTTGTTTGGATGACAGCAGCTATTGCCTGTATTTGCGTGTTAAGTGGGATTTCCTGATATGGGACAGATTCGTGGATTAATAATGCTGCTACTCCTCCGTGCGGTGTAACGTTAAGATGGCCATCTCGACGAAGGCATGCATAGTGTGGGAGGTTGAAATTTGAATTGTTCCACAGCTTTGTTTCTTGCAGAGCAATTGCGATTGGGTGATAGTCGTTGGTTAGAAGATAAAGTTCATCCTTTTTTGAACGGAGACCCTGACAATTCCACTGGAGAATGTTAGCCTCGCTAATGTTGAGGGCTATGGTAGGGTAGAAACTAGAAAAAATTGGGTAGGGATGAGATTGTAGGTGGGATGTAGCAGTTTTGCTTTGTCTGGGTTACTGAGAGCGGTTTCGCGGCCGTGAGCGGCTCCGAGAGCGCTCTTCCCGTTGGTTCCTCGCCCTAAGAGTGTCCCCGCGAGATTTGCGCCCTTCTTTTGGGGTAGCGTTTTTACAGTGTCCATCCGTGTGGTTTTGTTTGGTGTATTCATCGTAAATGTGTCTTGCCTGGCTTCGCACAGTTGGGTTATTTTCACTGGTAGTTTCCATTTCACTCAGTGGTGAGTCGTCTCCGTTGTCTGTTGTGTATGTTATGGGAGGGTTTAGCCGAGCTGCGGCTTCGGTGACCTTTTTCTTTTCTGTTGGGGCTTCATCATCGTCAGAGCCGGCACGCTTTCTCTTAACTTCGACAGAGGACGTCGCCACCTGTATAACGTCCCGTTTAGGTGCACAGGTAGCAGGGCAAGACTGGCTGGTCCCCGTGCTGCTGCTGCTGCAGCCCGTCATTTCTTGGTCTGACGAGTGTTGGCGTTCGCTCAGATTTTGTTGCAGTGCTCGGGCGAAATTGTGTCTGAGTTCGGGTTGTTCTTTATTTAGTTTCAGTTGGGCCTGTTTTCGTGTCATTTTGTATCGGGTC
>JACJUY010002373.1:6304-23719 GCA_014220935.1 Platorchestia sp. MABIK | reverse complement strand
TGTACGTATGGCTTTGAATGTTTCATTGAAATTTTATATTTTTTTAGACTTGGCTATTTTTCGTTCAATGTAGGTATATTGATATTATATTCTGATAGCTTTTTCGCAATTTGTTCATTATTGTTTTTTACTGTTTTACAGCACTGATGATGGAATCGGAGATACCGAAACGTTTGTTATTAAAAGAATGTTCCCTTTTATATTGGTTCTTCTTTTTATCTTAAATAGAGCTCATTCCCACAAAGAAACTATGAGCTACACTACCAGTAATTTTTGGCCCCCTTAAGTATCTACAGAAATTGTTGTTGCTTTCCACCGCACATTTTTCAGAAGTCTGGTTCTGAACACATCGACCTGTTAGGCGCCCAATATACTATGAGCAGTTCCATTTGGGGCAGCTCGAATCATACAGTACCAAGCGTCGCTCTTTGAAATCGTCAGAAAACGACTTCAAAGCTTGGCAACTTGGAAATTTTCCAATCTCATACACTAATGAAGGTATTCCGGTATTACCTGACTATCGTTCTAAATCTACAACTCACCCCAGGCACCAGGTTGCAAAATTGAAAACCAACCTGGGGTAGCTGGACACTCAAGAATCAGCACGTTCCAGACAAGAAAACCACCTTGTGCAGCTGGACACTCAAGAATCAGCACGTTCCAGACAAGAAAACCACCTGGTGCAGCTGAACACTCAAGAATCAGCACGTTCCAGACAAGAGAACCACCTTGTGCAGCTGGACACTCAACAATCAGCACGTTCCAGACAAGAAAACCACCTTGTGCAGCTGGACACTCCAGAATCAGCACATTCCAGACAAGAGAACCACCTTGTGCAGCTGGACACTCAAGAATCAGCACGTTCCAGACAAGAGAACCACCTTGTGCAGCTGGACACTCCAGAATCAGCACGTGCCAGACAAGAGAACCACCTGGTGCAGCTGAACACTCAAGAATCAGCACGTTCCAGACAAGAGAACCACCTTGTGCAGCTGGACACTCCAGAATCAGCACGTTCCAGACAAGAGAACCACCTGGTGCAGCTGGACACTCAAGAATCAGCACGTTCTAGACAAGAAAACCACCTTGTGCAGCTGGACACTCAAGAATCAGCACGTTCTAGACAAGAAAACCACCTTGTGCAGCTGGACACTCAAGAATCAGCACGTTCTAGACAAGAAAACCACCTGGTGCAGCTGGACACTCAAGAATCAGCACGTTCTAGACAAGAAAACCACCCGGTGCAGCTGGACACTCGGCAAGTTTGAGACAAGAAAAGCACCTGGTGCAGCTGGAGGCTTTGAAGCTGCAGCAGATGGGGCGGGGTGCGGGTGCTGACAGCAGCGGCACCAGAGGAGGAGACACAGAGGGCGGAGCGCCAGGCCATGTAGAGCTGCAGCAGCATGCGCAGCGACGCGTCCACCAGTTGCGGGAACGCGTCACCCACGTCACGGATGATGAACTGGATGTACCCTGAGAGCATAATACATTCTTTAATAAATTTATACTGAGTAAGAAATGCGTCGAAGCATGTACGTTTTAATGGTCTCATTTAAGTTAAAGAAAAAAGCTGAAGGGACGTACAAGGTTGATGGTACCTTATCATGGAAAGCTGGCTGTTCTTTCCATAGAGAATAGTTGTGCAAGAGCCAAATAAGATTTACGCTCTTAAAAGATTCAAGCTGAAAATGCTCCATTCTCAGACTCATGAATACCTCTACGGATTTCAGTTAATTATGTTCACTAATGCTAAGAAAAACGAAATGAATACCGATCTCCACTGGATAGTCTCACGAGATGCGATTGTACCAGAAAAATATTAAGAACGTCATTATGAGGAAAAATATTTCCTCCTTCAAATTCATCAGGATCTTGAACATATATACTGTTCAGCCGAAACTCCCATATTAGCTGCAAGGCTAAAGATTCTCTAGCAAAGAAACTCACTTCACGACTCACGGACGATACCGATGCATTATGAAACTACAACTACCAAACTCAACAAACAACAACTTGATAACTGAACGTTGCTTTTTCAATGAGTCATAATTGTTTAACTTGCAAAGATCAACCAATTGATTAGCTAAACCACACGTAATGATCTATTTAATGGATTATGGATTAAATGTTAGTTTAAGCCTTCCTAACCGCTACAAAAACTGAGTATCAAAGAGAGGAAGGAGGAAGGCACCATTTGGCATGGAGATAAGGGAATGCGGGATCTATACAGAATCTATCGGAACAATTAGTTGAGAAAGAAATTCATGAAACAAGATAAAAGTTGAAGAAGAAAGTAGTAAGTGCGGAATAACAAGCCAGCAGTGAACCGAAAAAAGGGCTCCTTATAACAAAAAAAAAACATTTCATTTCAACAAAAAGAAGGCTTGCCTAACTCTCAGCTCCGGCCCTCATACTTTCTCCCCCTGGGAGTGCTAATTCTCATAGATACAATACTTGTATCCTCTTGAGGGGGGTCTATTTAGTGATCTGTTAAAATCAAATCAAAGTAGCTAAACTACACGCAATGATCTATTTAATGATCTGTTAAAATCAAATCAGCTACAAGATAAGCTGTGATCTATTAAAAACAAATCAAAGCAGCCAAACCACACACAATGATTTGTGCTTTACGGACAAAAAGGAGGAACCCCTGTCCGTTAGTCCCAATTGTCCGAAGCATCTGACAGATTCGTATACGGTACGGAATATATATCACTGGTACAAGAAATCAAGCACAACACAGAAAAAGGGGCAAAAATTGGGAGCAACGCACTGCAGGTGCTGAAACAGTGTTGTCAACCAGGCAAATGCCCGCCACCTAGCGGTCAGTTTTGTGCTACTAGTAGTGAGTGCTACTTTCAAATAAAATTGGTAGCTCAAGAATTTGTCCGTAGAATCCAAAATCCGCTAAAACAGGGTCCGTAAAACCGAGGTATGGGTGTTCTCAATGATCTATTAAAAACAAATCAAAGCAGCTAAACCACCTGCAATGATCCATCAAAAAGAAAACAAAGCACCTAAACCACACAAAATGATCTATTAAAAACAAAGCAGCTAAACCATACGCAATGATCTATTGAAAACAAACTAAAGCAGCTAAACGACACGCCACAGATGATGAAGAGCCCAGCAAGCCAGAAGCCTGACCATGGATAACTTCATGGCGCCACTCAGGGAAGTCGATGACGAGGGCCTGCAGGCTCTGGAGGGCGAGGCCCCTGAGCTCCTCGTCCATGTGGGCGGTGAGCCTGGCGAGCAGCTCGACGAGCTCCTGGCCGCTCATGCCGTCAGGGATGAGGCGAGGCACGGCGGCCACACACGTGCGGAACAGGTCCATCTTCGCCTTCCGCTCTCCTCCGATCAGCTCGTCCGGTTCCTGGCACACATCAAGAGTGATAAATCATGCAGCGATTTTTTCATTAGTAGTGAAAATAGCATTCTAACATAGCGTTATTGTTAGAATAGCGTACGGGACTAAGATAGCGTACGGGACTTGGGTTGCCATGCTGGTGTGCTGTGTCTCTAGTTTAGTATGATGTCTGAATATTCGTACACACGTCACAGATTATATAAAAGGGCTTTTGAATGCTGTGCAGAAGAATAGAACTGATGAGGACAACGGCACAAGGTAGGTACTTGACTATTGGCTATCAAGTGATGTTAATTTGACCTTTTTCCGTCAATGACAACTTGCTCCACACATTCGTATTTGTGAGCAAAATTTCACTTAACATCTTGGTCTATTTACAATTATTAATCTCCTTATTGCCCTTCATAACTCATAGGTTTCTGAAATGTATAAACTATAAATATTTCAATATAAATCGCCAGGAATTAAAACGTTGGCAAAATGATCACCCTCACTCTTCAGAGTACACCAAGCCGATGAACAGCAACAAACATGCGGGTTTTCAGTGAAATAACACAAGCAAGAAAAAGACCCAAGAATGTGTGGTGCACACACGCACCTTGTTGACGTTGTGCGTGTTGGTCATCATGAGGGGCTTGCCGAACTGAGTGTCGAGGGCCTTGAGCATGTCATTGAAAGTCTTCCGCACCAGAGGGTAGTAGGAGGCCAGGCCGATGTTCCGGGCCGTGTCTTCAGTCAGCATCTAGAGTAAGAAAGTAGGCCATCATGAAGCTGGTGAAAGTAAGTCTATTTTTCGAATGACAACATATTCCTCGGAAGGACCATGCTGATCACTCCAGAGAAAATAAACAATGAGATCGAGGAACGATAAAGAAATAAAATACCTGCATGGAAAGTTCTTTGAGAGATAGGAAGATAAAATGTGAAGCTTTTATGAAGTTGGGTTTTAGGTCCATTCTCTTCACTCTGGTCACTGGCTACAAACTGTGAAATTCAGAATAGGAAATAAAACCTTGGTAATAAGAGTGTGGCCAGGGACTACCGTTCCAGCTTTAAAAAGGGACCCCATCAGGACTTCCCTCGCTCAATAAATCTTTTCAAAGTATTTTATCTTTGCTGTCCTATGTTACATAATCTGCTTTCCAATGCAGTATTGTTGTGGCATCTTTCAACCATTCAGTAATTTTTAATTGTTCATTAAAACATGGTTAAATTTCATCAGAAAGAATGGCCCTCCATTAAGAAGTTGAAAAAATTCACGTTTATTTGGATATACTTTTAAAAGTTTGAGGATTCATATTTATTTGGGATATTGCTTTAAAAGTTAAAAACTATTTCAAAATAAAGATATGATAGAAAACTTTGATCGTTTCTCACGTGACACAAATTACACTGACGCCTAATCGACTTAGTTAACTTGCCAACCGCCTTAGATCATGACAGCTCCAACAGGAGACAGCACACAGGCAGAACAACAGGAGACAGCACACAGGCAGAACAACAGGAGACAGCACACAGGCAGAACAACAGGAGACAGCACACAGGCAGAACAACAGGAGACAGCACACAGGCAGAACAACAGGATTACTGCCAAAACACTGGCTCCAGCCCGTGCAAACGCACACCGCACGGCGTACATGTAGAGTGACTGTCGACATAGCAGTCAACGCACCAAGCTCACCACTTGTGCGGGCACAAACTCCACTCTACTCGTCTTTCTCTCTCTGACTAACTCCTCTGGCGCGCTCCACGGTCGCTGCGGCTGCAGTCTCTTACTAGATCTTTATTGGCGCCTCTCATTGAAAGGGTCGGGTTAAAATTCCTCGCTCACATCAGTAATCTTCTAAGCTCAATTTCCTAAAAAGGCACCTTTACCAATCTCGCGGTAAAGAGTCCAGTTTCATATTTTTGCTTCAAACAAGTTAGAGCACCAGTATATTATAAGATAACTTACGTGAGCATTCAGAGCACACAATATTTAGGCGGGCAAATTGAAGCAGCTGAACAAGCTAGATTATCAAGAAGTAATGATTTAATTATTGAAATGTCAAACACTTACACTAGTGCGTAAGCACAAAATTCAGAACGCATCCTCAATATGAGCAACGCTGTCTCTGACAAACCAGAACAACTCTCCAAAGCAAAAAGGAAAACCAGAGACAAAGCTCACAGAACACAGAGAAAATTTTGGAAATGCCTGGCGCTGGGTTCTGGTCTTTTCTTATGCCAAAGTAGATGGATATGAGCTGAGAATCTAAATGGAAGAGTAGTGAAGAGACAATGAAGGAGTATTGAAGGAGTATTGAAGGAGTAATGAAGGAGTAATGAAGGAGTAATGAAGGAGTAATGAAGGAGTAATGAAGGAGTAATGAAGGAGTAATGAAGGAGTAATGAAGGAGTAATGAAGGAGTAATGAAGGAGTAATGAAGGAGTAATGAACGAGTAATGAAGGAGTAATGAAGGAGTAATGAAGGAGTAATGAAGGAGTAATGAAAGAATAATGAAAGGAAAATGAAAGGAAAATGAAAGGAAAATGAAGGGATAATGAAGGGATAATGAAGGGATAATGAAAGAATAATGAAAGGATAATGAAAGAATAGTGAAGGGATAGTGAAGGGATAATGAAAGAATAATGAAGGAGTAATGAAGGGGTAATGAAGGAGTAATGAAGGAGTAATGAAGGAGTAATGAAGGAGTAATGAAGGAGTAATGAAGGAGTAATGAAAGAATAATGAAAGGAAAATGTAGGTGTGGTCGGAAAAACTTCTGACTCAGTCACGAAACTACTACGTCAGGCTATCTTACCACATTTGTATTGCCGACATGCGATTCGATTCAATAAACTTTTGTAGAGACCTCAATATTTCCCTTTTCCACGGAAGTTCTGCGTTTCACTGCAATTTTGAAGTGGGGCCTACATTTAAAACCGTTCAGGTAGCTGGATAATTTATTAAAAAAAACGTGGTGACATCACAGTCTAAAAACGTAGTTAAAATCTCCCGTTTATTCAAGACAGTTTAAAAGGTTTAATAGGGGTAAACGAATAAAAATGTGCACAAAAAATGGTTAANAGCTGCCGCAGCTGTCTACCTACTTCTGCTGCTGGCGCTCTAAGAACAGTGGCCGAGTGCAAAATGCCTCGGTCACAAAGGGATAATGAAGGGATAATGAAGGGATAATGAAAGAATAATGAAAGGATAATGAAAGAATAGTTAAGGGATAGTGAAGGGATAGTGAAGGGATAGTGAAGGGATAATGAAAGAATAATGAAGGAGTAATGAAGGAGTAATGAAGGAGCAATGAAGGAGTAATGAAAGGGTAATGAAGGAGTAACGAAGGAGTATTGAAAGAGTATTGAAAGAGTAATAAAGGAGTAACGAAGGAGTAACGAAGGAGTAACGAAGGAGTAACGAAGGAGTAACGAAGGAGTAATGAAGGAGTAATGATGGTGTAATGATTGAGTAATAAAGAAGGAATAAGGGGGCAATAAAGGAGCAATGATTACTTGTTAGTTTCAGCCTCCCATACCACAATAAAGATGTTCAAAGAGAGGAATGATGAAAGCACCAATTAGTATGGAGTTGAGAGAACGCGGAATCTATGCACAAGGTGTGGTTCCTCACCGGATTTCCGGCGCACAGAAACGTCCAGCTTCCATCCAGTGAGAAGGAAGGTTAAGAAACAAGATAACAGTTGAAGAAAAAGTCAGAGGTGCTGAAAAACAGGACAGCAGTGAACCGAAAAAGTTGGTCCGCAACAAAACAAAAAGCAGAATTTATTTCATAAACAAAATAGCCTAACATGCTATCCGCTCGAGACCACATGGGAGGTCTATTTCCTATAGAAAACAATAGTCATATCCCCTGAGGAGATGAAGAAGCAACGAAAAGGCAATAAAATAGCAATGAAAATTGAACAAATAACGAGAAAAGCAATAGTGGGTCGCTAAACACGCACCTTGGAGAGGAAAGTTTTCTTGACCCTGAGCGTGTTGCCGGAGGGGAGGACAGCGAGGGTGCGCGGCATTGGGGGGTCGCCCTCCTTCTGCTGCAGGCTGTCCGCCACCACCAGGAATGCCCGCAGCCCTATGGCCATCCTCTCGGGGGACAAGATCACCTTGATGGGGCGCCCCACGCTCAGCAGGTCGAACACGATATCTCGCATCGCGAAGTCCAGGCGCTCCTGTCCAGACACATTAGATGTAAATTTAAGCCTCCCGTTCCAAAGAGAGGAAGGAAGAAGGCACCATTAAGTATAGAGTTGAGAGAACGGAGAATCTATGCGCAAGGTACAGATTAGATTAGATGTTAGTTTAAGCCTCCCTAACCGCAACAAACACATTCCAAAAAGGGGAAGAAAGAAGGCGCCATTAAGCATGGAGGTAAAGGAATGCGGAAACCATACACAAGGTGCATAGAAACATGAAGTTGAGAAAGAAGTTCGTGAAACAAAGTAAAAGTGACCAGGAAAATAGTAGGTGCTGAAAAACAGGACAGCAATGAACCGAAAAAAAAAGATCGCCCTTAATATAAAAAAAAATTCATTAGAACATAAACAGGGTGTCTACTGATATTTCATTTCCAAATTTTACTACTTTTTACTACTTTTTACTACCTTCAACAGCAAAAATTTACTACCTATTTTTTACACAATGAATGTTGTCCAAATGTCCAGATGTAAGTAATCGGCCTATAATGAGTTATTTGAGTCAATTATATATGCAATCCCAAAGGTTAAAAAAAAAAGCTCCAAGTTTCTTAATACTTAAAATACTTAATACTAAATGGAGCAACCAAAGCATTACTGCAAAACAAGTTACCTAAATTCCACAAGCATTACTGCAAAAAAAGTTACCTAAATTCCAAAGGTACCCCGTCCTAAACGGACTCCAACGAATGTTTGGCAAAGACCTTGTCTTAACATCTTTCAACTATGACAACAGTTCATCATATGGAAAAAGTAAACTGACTGGAAACTAATAGACACCAGGGGATTGTCAGATCCCTTTACAACAGGGTAGAATATCAGGAAATTTTATCATGACCAAACACTATGGTATACATACATACGTCTACCAGGCTTCTCCTCCCTACGGGAGGGTAGCCGACAGCAGGCCACAATCAAATCACCCTTAGTCACTAGGAGGCGAGAGAGGCAGCACTGGCCGCACCAGAATTGCCTGGATCAGTAGCAGCCCAGCACAACCATCTTCCACAGTCAGGCCAGACAGCCATAGCTGGTTTACCCCGACCGCTTCATTGAGTGCAGCCCCTCCCCCCGCACAAGACAGGTCACCCCATCACACGCGGGCAGGCGCCCAGTGACAGCGTCAAAAAATAAAGTTACATCCTTATGTACTGCTTCCACTCACTTCTGTACGCAGTCATCCCTCTCGCCACGTCCACAGTCAGACCCCTCTCATACAAAGCACGTTTCACCCCATCCATCCAACTCATATGTGGCCCACCTTGCATTCTAATACCACTCAAATTCGACGTATAAATCTTTTTTTTACCAGCCGCTCAACATTCATTCTTTCAACATGCCCAAACCATCCAAGCATTCTTTCATCCACCCACCTGCTCATCTTTTTGACAATACCCGTCTGCCCCCTAACCAACTCATTCCTGATCCTATCTCTTCTTGTTACGCCATATATGCTCCTCAAACACATCCAGCTTCCTTCTCTCAGCTGCTCTCAAACCCCAAAACTCTGCTCCATACAGCAAAACTGGCACAATGAGGCTAACAGTCCCCTCTTAGCACTCATGTTCAAACTCCTGCACTCAAAAACTTTCCTCATTGCACCCAATGTCTTGCAGCCTTCACTCACTCAATGCCTCACTTCTACTTCCATACTATCCTTCACAGTCACGTCCGATCCGAGGTACCTAAAATGCACTACCTCCTCTAACACCATTCATCCTCACATCCAATGTTCCAAACACGCCACCTCTTGAACATCTCATCGCCTTACTTTTATTCACATTTATCTTCAACTTGAGTCCTTTGCACACTCTACCAAACTCTGCAACCAGTCTCGTCAGTTATTCCTCTGAATCAGCCACAAGCGCTGTATCATCTGCAAACGACAGCTGACACACTTCCCAATTCATACCATTTCGTCCCACCAACTGCGCACCTTTTCCCAACACTCTGGCATTCACTTCTCTCACTACACTATCCATAAACAAATTAAACAACCATGGCAACATCACATATCCCTGTCTCACCCCTGTCACAACTGGAAACCACTCACTCACCTCATTCCCTACTCTCACACATGCTCTGTTACCAATGTAGAAACTCTTGATCGCATTCAACAGTCTCCCACCCAATCCATACAAGCCTACAACCTGCCATAATGAATGAAAACACGATGGCACTTTGGAAATATGAGTTTGTGAACTATTTCTATCATAACTCAAAATCTATATCGGTACCCTAATTGCGATCAATAATGATTACAAATATGTTATTAACATGTTATGTTACAGAACAAATCACAAAAATTTAACGTAACTTTGCTATGTATAGTAGAAGAATGAACTTTGATTAGATGGGGCATCACCATGCTTCTATAACGACATCCTGGAGGTAACTGAATCGCCATGACTGCCAAAAAAAAACTCCACAAGAACATATATCTGGTTCAAATGATTACACATTGTATTAAAAGATAATTTTATAGCAATTCTTTCAGTTTTCAAACATAAATTAACGTCATTGGAAAGAGAAAACTTTCAGCTTTACGAAGAGGTAATTTTTTTTCAGAAAAAAAAAACATTTATGGTTACACTAAATTGTTTCTCCACATCGAAGTGGACAGAATAAACTCCAGTCTTTTCAAAGGAAGATAATACTGCTCACAATCAAGCTCACGTCCAAAAAAACCCTTTTTAGATATAAATGAACTGCGGAGAAGCTTTTTTGACGTCATTGCAATGTTTCTATCCAGCCGCAACAACTTGGAGTGTGAGAATATTTGTCTTTGAATAAGAATTGAAAGGTTACATCAAGTTTATGATAAACAAGATTTTACCAGCCAAATATATGACTTCGAATTAAACATTATTCATTAGGAGGAATCGAAATGTAATAAGTTTAATTCGAACTTACTTATCTGAAATTGCAGTAGGAGTCTCTAAAAGCTAATTGAGAATAATTTTATTTCTGTGCTTACATTTGCGAATAAAATACTTTCTTAATTCTTGAGTATCAAGTGCACAAAAAAACAATTATGCCAACCATGCCAAGCATCTCACGAGAAACAGCATCCACTAAAGATGAAATTCAATAAGATGTAATGGTTATTCAGTAATAAGTACAACTACTTATTCAAGAATTTTGGCTAGTTGTTTAATGTTTATTCATAAATTTAAAGAAAAAGTTCACAAGATGTTTTACATCAAAATAATCGTAATGCCTAATAAAATATAGATTATTTTCCTTGACATACATATTTCAATCAAAGCCACTTGATCCACTTTCACGAAAAAATATGCAGCTAGGCTATTTCATTTTTCCCAAGATCGTTCAATACATATTTGATACGTAAGAATAAAAGATGTCAAATGTTGACCTCAGAGTCATAAATGCACAATTTTTAAATCCTCATTTTATTTTCAATATTAATCCCTGATATCACAAGTTCCTAAGCTTGTATTTCAATGTAAGTGCGCACTAATAGAAGTGTTTTCAACAATGCATCGTCACTGGCATTCCATTTTTAAAATTTATATTTACACAATTTATGAAACCTCGATTACCGCATCAAAGCAAAAGCCGTTTCTTATTGTTTTCTCTCAATAATTTGTTATTAATAATATGGCTCAAATGAACCTTCCATCATAAAACAACTTGATGACTTTCCGATCAAACTGAGTGAGAAAAAGTGAGCTATTTTTTCTGTTATTTGCAAAAATTTTGGAACTTTTTTCTATTTTGTGTCCTCCAATCCTGAAATTACACCCTGCTTTACAGGAATATTTCCCATTAACCGAGGCAAATTTTTGATAATGGGAGAAATAAATTTTTAAAAAATCTTTATATTCTATATACATATGTAACATTACTTCAAATTTTTAGAGAATTATACAACTTCATAATTTTTTACTACCCTGAGGCAAATTTTACTACTTTTTACTACTTTTAAAATTTTACTACTTTTTACTACTTTACTACCTAGTAGACACCCTGATAAAGGTCTACCTAAATCGTAGCTCGTGACCGCGCATATTTCCCCTGGGAACGCTAATTTCCACATATACAATGGTTGTATCCCCCGGGGGGGAGAGGATCCCGTCCAGATAAAGCTATATTTTTACTGTGATGCTTTCAAGCGACGGTTAACTCATACGGTGGTGGATGTTAGCCTTAGTTAAAATTTTACTCAATTCTTATGGTGATGGAGTAGAAATTTATTCCATGCATTTGTATTCTTGTGTGGGTTCTCAACCCTGAGGTATTGTTCAAGTTCTACACATGATGAAACTCTCAAAAAATTATTCGTCATACCTTAGTAAAAATGATTAGTAATCACCCCCTCACAAAAATTATGTTCTTCCTTAAAATTTTATCACACAAAGAACTTGAACATATGGATTACTGTTCAAGTCATATATCTCATATACTTCATTAACTTGATAATTCATAAACAGTTATGAAGCAATAGGACGTCTCAGGGAAAAAATCACCAACACCCCACAGTTGAGCACACAGGCAATGCAAACCAGACCTGCGCAATGAACTGGATGATCTTGACGAAGATGTTGAGGGGCGTGTCCCGGGGCACGACCGTCTTGGAGCCCTTAGGGAAGAGGGAGTTCACGATGCTGGCCAGACGCGAGTGAGTGGCCGAGTTGCTCTCGCACTTGATGCGGATCATGTACACCCACAGCAGCCGGTACAGCGACTCTGAACAGCAATGTACATCAAATTAAATTAGCTTACACTAGATTAGATTGCAATGTAGATCAAATTAGATTAGCTTACACTAGATTAGATTGCAATGTAGATCAAATTAGATTAGGTTACACTAGATTAGATTGCAATGTAAATCAAATTAGATTAGGTTACACTAGATTAGATTGCAATGTAGATCAAATTAGATTAGGTTACACTAGATTAGATTGCAATGTAGATCAAATTAAATTAGGTTACACTATATTAGATTGCAATGTAGATCAAATTAGATTAGGTTAGAATAGATCAGATTACATTACATTAACTAGTTAAAGTCTCCCTAATTACAACAAACATGTGTTCCAACGAGAAAGGATTACGGTATCATTTGGGATAGAGTGTAAGGTGAGCAGAATCTATGCACAAGGTGTGTTCCCACACAAGATCTCTGTGTATAGAAACAACATGTTAGGAAATACATTTTTGAAACAAGATAAAAGTTGAAGAATGACGTAGTAGGTGCTGTAACACTCTACAGCAGTGAATTGAATAAAGATGGCCTGTAACAAAACGAGAAAGTTATTTTATTTCAACAAAAGGCCTATCTAACCTTATGCTTGGGACCTCACATTTTCAACGAAACAGAGAACTACTTCCTTTGTTAGTGAGTTCTGGCTGTGAAATGTCACCGTATGCACTCCAATAGTAATCCTTTTCTTTAACGAAGATTCAACCGCACCTGCTCATTATGTACGAGCTTGGGAGATGATGCCAGTTAGAGCTCTATTCATGAAGATTTAATTTTATATAGGATTAACGAATTTTACTTCAAAAAATTCCTATTTCTGGAAATCCTTTTAATGAAGGTAAGCCATTGGAACAAAGTAGGTATACAACTTACATCCAAATGTATCTTTTTATAAAAATAGATATATATGAGCCCTCTCAAACGGAAATTGAAAACATCAAGTAGTAGATGCTTGTTTTGTTTCCATGCCCGAAATATCTCAGCGTATTTTCATCTAAATGGTTCATTGCATCCTGAGGGATTTTCATCGATCAATGCAAAACGTTGAGACTCGAGCGTAGCACCGCTACACGCTGTGCTGCAGCACCACACCCCACCAGCTACAAATCATAACACGCGCGTGACGGCAACAGTCAACTCCTACCAGTTGTTTAATCTTCCCAAATAATGCAACATAAACCACTTAGTCAGCGGAAATTAATGCTACGTAAGGCATTTGTCGTCCTCCTTCTAACGTCTTATAAGCCACAAAGTCAATATTTAAAGTCTCATCCGCCACATAACCTTCCCTCCTTGCACTAGACTAGTCACACCAACCCCTCACCTAACGCAACCCTGGCCATCTTAGGATCCCTGTTCTTGAGGTGCTGCAAGCACATGGTGAGGAAGTAGTGCCAGTTGGAGAGGAAGAAATTTTTCTGGGAAACGCAGAGCAAGCATGTCAGCAGCGGGAAAATGGCCAGCTTGTGCTTGTTTTTGGTAGCTGTGTCCAGTGTGCTCGAGTAGAGCATCTCCACGAAGTTCTTCAGACACGGAACATTTACTTCGTTCTTCACCGCCTGTGTAATGAGAGAGCAATGATATGATGCGCCAAAACATCAGACTAGAGTACTTATCCCAGTGTACTGGAATTGTTTGCCAAGTAAAGAAGGTAATCAACAATGGCATTGTTCGTTCAGGAACAGGAATTCGAAGTCAACTTGCACAGATACTCCAGAACATGCTAGGAAGAACTTGAGTAATCTTCTAAATAATCACTGGAAGGCTGTGTCCATAAACTTTTGCTTCAGTAATTTGACCAACTCAATAATTACAAAGAGAATATGGTAATCAAGAAATTTGAAGTCTACACTCAAAACCAATTCACTATTCGAAACAGAAAACTGAATTACAGAACTGAGGGGTTTACTTAGCATACATTAGTGGTTACATAAATACTACGCTGGACAGTGAGATGGTAGATAATCGAACTCACGGCGGCGACGGGCACAAGGATCTCGACGAAGAGCCCAGCGAGGGCGTGCTTGATGTCCTTGTCGCGCACCTCGAGGAAGTACTGCGCGCACTCCTGCATGAACTGGAACGAGGCCTCGAACTCCTCTATGGGCACCATCTGCACGCACGCGTTGTTGGGTCAGACGGATGTACTGCTACTGCCCCTTAAGTGTCAGGGTCTCTTTTGATTTGCTTTTGGTTATTGTTATTGATATTCCATTCATGATAATCCCATCACTTTACAAAACACAGATGAGTGGGTATGAATACATTAGCCTGAGTTCATTGGAGGGACCTAAAGCCTCACATAAGTAGAAGACAGCCCTGAAGTGGACATAAGCGTGTCAAAGTTTGGAAATATTTACAAAAGTCAAGAGGCAGCAAACAGACCATAAGAAAGTTTTTTTTTTAGAATAAAAGTCAATAGGATTAACTTCTCTCTGATAGGTTCAACTCCACCAAAGATATGAAGTCCATCACTCCTACTCTTGTTACCATTAAAGGGTTCCCACACCATTGCTTTGAGGGTTCACTGTTCCAACTGCGTACCGAAGTCGCATCTACATTCAGTTCTGACGTAACAAACTATCTTGGTACCGCTCCAAACCAACTTTAACGAGCATTCAAAACTTAATACTAGATCCTGCCACTGTTCTCATGTCCAATTCTTGTTGTTCCTGCACAAATCAAATTGGTCCTTCTTCATGGCCTTTCAGAACAGGAGAAGTGGCACGTCAAACTAACATTCTCAAAGTTGGATTATTCAACGGATTCCTATCAATCACGACATAGTTCATCAGTCCTACCAACCGTTATTGCCGAAACAAACCATCCCGCACCTTGACTCTGAAGAATTTCATGCCCATGAGCAGAGCCATGATGTTGTGGGTGGTCTGGGTGCACGACTCCCTGCTTCTGAGCTCCTTGAGCTCGAGCATGAAGCGCCGCCGCACACTCTGGAACCGCGACTGCGCCAGCACGCCGATAACCTCCGCGTACAGGTCTGCTACCACGTTGATGTTCGCGCAGTTAGGATTGTTCTGTACCCTGAGAAATGAGGGGCAAGTAGTGAGAATGTGTACTGATACAGAATGTAGCATTGGGTAGAACACCTCAGTGTACAGGTCCGCTGCCTAGTGATGAAAAAAGATCAATTGATTATAGATTATCGGTTAGTTTAAGCCTCCCTAACCGCCACAAAAAAAACGTATCAAAGAGAGGAAGGAGGAAGGCACCATTTAGTATGGAGATAAGAGAATGAGGAATCTACGCAGAAGGGGCATAGAAACAGTATGTTGAGAAAGAAGTTCATGAAATAAGAAAATTTGAAGATGAAAGTAGTAGGTGCTGAAAAACAGGACAGCAGTGAACAGAAAAAGGTGGTCCTTAACATGGCAAAAAATATTTTATTTCAACAAAAAGAAGGCCTACCTAACTCTCAGCTCAGGCCCTCACACATTTTCCCCCTGGGAGCGCTAATTCCCAAAGATCCAATAGTTGTATCCCCTGAGGAGAGATATAGCGTAAGAATTGATGGATATAGCATAAGAATTGATTGAAATAGAATAAGAATTGATGGATATAGAATAAGAATTGATGGATATTAGATCAGAATTGATAGATATAGCATGATAATTGATGAAATTATGAAATAGGAATACATGGATATAGGATAAGAATTGATGGAATTAAGGTAAAGGAATACATGGAATTAGGGTATAGAAATTGATGAAATTAGAGTATAGAAATTTCTGAAATTATAGAATAAGAATGGACAGAATTAGGGTATAGGAATTCATGGGATTAGGGTATAGGAAAACATGGAATTAGACTACATGAATCAGATAGAATTAGGGTAGAGAAGTTGTGTTCGAGGGTTGAGCATTAGACTGACCCATCACGGTGCCTGAAGTGCTTGAAGGCGAGATCCTCGATGGTATGCACGAGCTCGTCATGGCCGGGATGGACAGCAAGCTGCTTGAGCACCTCTATGAGCACCAGACACAGCACAAAGTCGACAGCCAGGTCGCGTCTCTCCGCCACCCCAGCGTAGCTGCTGCTGCTCTCCGTCCTGACACAGCAACAAGCATCTTACAAAATCAGGACTTGTTACAATGTTCTATTGCTACACAGACTTTTGATGGGAACACCATCCCTTCATATACTCAACTGTAACATAAAGAGGACTGATTACAATGTTCTGATAATATAAATTTGCTGGGTTTGACAGAGCACAGGGGAGGAATTCTTCTACTAAGAAAATACAGTAGAGTATAAATGCAGAACAATGAAGATTTCCTTACCCTTTGCCTTTGCTGGGGTCCGCCTTTGTCTTGAGGTCTGGAGCACCCCAGTCCTGCACGCCCTGGCGGTGGTACCTGGGGACATCAAAGCAGCTCCGTTAGTGTGCCCACACTGCCGGCACTCTCATATTGCGTGGGTACTGTACGGTGTTTCTACGGTCCCTCTCGGTGGAGGGACATCCTAGACTGACATGTACAGAATGGCACAAAAAAGTGCATGGATATCACTTGCATTGTCTCAGTAAGCATTTTGTGTAGTTATAAATACAACTATTAAAACCATGTAATAATTGTAACTGAATGATGTACAACCAATTGTGAAATCTATACATTCTTTTTTGCGCCACTCTATAGTTTGTAATGAAAATTTTACAGGGCCTCCAAATATATAACACCATCGCTTTGAAATCGAAACTTGAGGAAATCCTGACCTAATAATATCTTCTGTGTTTATTCATACAAACATAAGTATGATGTTGTTGCCAATGTCTACTGCCTCCAAATGATTGCTGCTGTGTGCTGTCTCAACATCTGAAAGTTGTACTAACATGCAATGAACATAAGGATTATTACTAGATGCATCACAGCTGCAATTATTAAGTATTAGCTAAGCGCCATATTGATCCAGTAGCGCATATGAAATCGCGCTCTCTTCCGCTGGCGTGCACCACTCAAAAGCTGAAGGGAGCACGCAGCACACCACTCACCAGCTGAAGAGAGCACGCAGCACACCACTCACCAGCTGAAGAGAGCACGCAGCACACCACTCACCAGCTGAAGAGAGCACTCAGCACACCACTCACCAGCTGAAGGGA
>JACJUY010002372.1:129043-146832 GCA_014220935.1 Platorchestia sp. MABIK | reverse complement strand
CCCCCTCAGGTGGATACAAATAATGTATCTGTGGGAATTAGCGCTCCCAGGGGGAATGCGTGAGGGCCTGAGCTGAGAGGTAGGTAGGCCTTCACCAGCCTTTATTGGTTCACTGCTGTCCTGTTTTTCAGCACCTACTACTTTCTTCTGTAACTTTTATCTTATTTCATAAAATTCTTTCTAAACTTACTGTTTCTATGCCCCTTCTGCATAGATTCCGCGTTCTCCTACTTTCATGCTAAATAGTTCTTTCCTCTCTTCGGAACGCTTTTTTAGCGGTTAGGGAGGCTTAAACTAATATCTAATATGTCAGTTGCCCCTAAAAAATATATTCCTTCTGCTCTCCTTGTTCGTAGAGCCATTCTTTTTCATTAATTTTAACAAAGCTTAAAGGAAGCTCAGTGTGTGTCGGGTCTCGACTTTTTTCTTAGTGTGTCCAATCATACTTGAACAGTTCTAATACCACAAGCGATGTACCAAGAACATTATTACATGTTGCTATTACAGTGACACGTTTGAATGCTGTTACTCGGAAGTCCGAAGAGGTTTAGCTGATCGAAATACAGGCAATATTAATCCCAATATTTGTGAAACTCAAAATCAATTGCTATTACATTGTACTGGATAACGTAATCATCATAAATTTAATTTTACAAGAATTATCGGATTATATACATTAGTGTTTAATTTTATTTTGGTTTTCTAGCGATATTTTCTCTTGTGATCTGTTACATCGATTAAGGAGACTTTATTTTTGAGCTAATTATTTTAAAGCCAATTATCCTTCAATTATTTTGCAATTATAAACGCGTTAAGTTTACTTCTACGCCAGTAACAATGAAGTGAAAAAATCCGCCTCACCATTAATTTAGCTCATCCAACGTAATGTGATTGCAGCAATTTTTTGTGAATTTTTTTTGTGCATTTTCAAAAAAGGAAACTTGCACTGCTTTTCCAGCAAATTATCAGATAATCGACATGATAAGCACAACAATACACTTTTCAGAAAAATTCCAAAACGTTACTGCTAAAAAACTTTTCCTCGCTGCAAAAAATGACGCCTTCGTCATGAAATGTATTCCCCTCAAGCTTGGCGTTGTTCTTCGTATTCCCCACCAATAGGAAAAGCACCTCCCCATTCCCCAGTAATAAGAAAATCCCCTTCCCATTTCCCACTGATAGGAAAAACACCTACCCACTCCCCACTGATAACAAAAGCACCTCCCCATCCCTCCATGCGGGGAGACGCCTCGGTGTTCCCACACGGGTGACCCCTAACCCTTCACAGCGCAGCAGGAGTCACAGGTCGTCCCCTCCGACCTCCGCCCTCTCGGCCAACTCGCGCAGCCAAAAAAGGAAACGCGGCGCACGCTACGCCGGTGCCCGCTTCTGCACTCCCACACGACTTGTGGGTGCTTGGTGCGCGTAATGGTTTTTTTGACGGTGGTATTGGTACTGGTGCTGGTGATGATGGTATTGGGAGGTGGGAGCTTGGTTTTGATGGGGGTGGTATTGAGAGGGGGGTGCTTGGCGCGTAATAATTTTGGTGATGGCTTTAGTATTGGGAGGTCTGAGCTTGGTGTAGGGAATAGTTCGGTGATGGTGGTATTGGGAGGTGGGAGCTTGGTGCGAGTAATGGTTTTGGTGATAGTATTGTTACTGATTTTAATAATGATAGTATTGAGAAAATGTATCTTAGTGCACGTAATGGTTTGGTAATGATTTGGGAGGTGGGAACTTGGTGTAGGGAATGGTTTCGGCAATGATGGTGTCAAGAGGTGGGTAGAATTTGTGCAATGATTGATGTGCGATCGCGACAACGTCAGTTGATTTAAAACTACGAATTCGACTCAAATCGCTGAGAACTTGCACTGCTCTAAGATAATATTCTTCGCATGAAATTGCCTCGTGGTATTCAAATGTTGTTCCAACTTCCCAGTGATGAACGCACACGCTTGTTGATGTTTCACAAAATAAGGAGAGAGTAAGCATCGATTTGTTCAGAGTTTGCCCACGCATTGTCGTTCAAATGAACTAAATATAAGGGTAGCTTTTGAAAGAGGCTAGCCTTGACTTGCTGCATGTTGTTTTGCATCTAGGTTCACTTTTCCACCAATCGTGTGACGCATTGACGATTTGAAACAAGCGTGTAAATCGTTAGTAAAACGACGAAGCTCCACTTGATTATTACCAGTTACAGCGGTGAGATTGAGTGGTGTCAGAGCAAGTTGTCTTCTCAAATAAATGTGTGAAAAACAACGCACATGAATTATCCGTTTAATATTAGGTTATCATTCTGTTATGGGTATTTTTGGTTCTTGATTAGAGAAGATAAATAAAGTTAAGCGCAAAAACAATATCAGGATCAGAGCTCAATGCCCCTCATCATCATGTGTTATTTCTGTAAATATTAACTGATATTGATAGTGTTATTGCACTGCTGAGTTCTGTTAGTGGAGGTTATCTAATGACAGAACTTATAATATTGATGGGATGAAATAACGGTTTTGACACTATCGCTAACGGTCGTCAAAGCGTTTTCGATTTTTTAAAAATGAAATGACTACTTTTATTCGTATTTTCTTCGATTTTTAATTTTTGGTTTAATATGACGTTTGTCACAGAGCTCCTGTGACTTTAAAGTTTGTATTTCATCATAGAGCAAATTAGACTCAACTGATCAAAATCTCTGGAAACCATCAGTCCTATCAAATCTAGTTCTTTGAGTCGAAATTGAGATATTTCATTCATGTTGCTACTTCATTATTACTTCATTTAAGCCATCAAATTAACCTTTGATCTCTTTTGATTTAAAGCATGTACTACTAGATGTTATGGACTTCTTTTCCTTCCATTTGCAGGTTGAGTTCTTTCAGCGCGTTTTACACTCTTGTTTCCAGGTTTACCCTTACATTTGCCTACCTTCCATTTGCCTACCTTCCATTTGCCTACCTTCCATTTGCCTACCTTCCATTTGCCTACCTTCCATTTGCCTACCTTCCATTTGCCTGCCTTCCATTTGCCTGCCTTCCAGTTGCCTACCTTCCATTTGCCNCCTGCCCCTCCTCTTCCTCTCTCTCTCCCCTACCTCCCTTCCTCCCCCGCCCCCGCCTTCTGCAGCAGAGGTTTCAAGAGATCAGAGATCAGCAACGGCCGCTTTCTGCAGCAGGTACCTAGTGCCCTTCTACACCTGGTGAATTGCAGGTGTCTGGTGCCCTCCTGCACCTAGTGCATTGCAGGTGCCTGGTACCCTCCTACACCTGGTGCATTGCAGGTGCCTGGTGCCCTCCTGAAAAACAGGACAGCACCAAGCCGAAAAAAAGATGGTTCGAAAAATATGATTCTATTTCAACAAGAGGAAGGTTTATCTAGTCTACAGCTCGGGACCTCACACTTTCCTTCTGAGAGAGAAAAGACGCAGGATACGGTGCTGTTGATATATGTACTGATATGTTACAGTAATGTACAGAAATTTACTATTGATAAAAAGGATTAGCGTGGCCACCCTGGTGCTTTTGCGCTTTGTTAGACTAAGCTTCACACAAGTAGCAAATATTCTGAAGCAATCATGGTTCTCTGACGCTTGTGTAAATAAACGGTGTGTGTTCGCTGACCCACTGAACAAATTAAGGCTATGCAATGTTAAATTAAGAAAATGTCAACGTGAAAGGAAAATTAAGAACTCGAGCTTTAACGCATTAATGGATTTTCATAAAACTATTAAATTCACGAACGCAATTCTTGGCTCCATTAGGACAATTGGGTATTTGTAGAATAGAAAAAGGAGATAGAAAAATTGAAGAGAAAGGATTAAGAGAAAAAGAAAAGAGCATGAAAATATATAGCAGAAAAAAGGGAATAGAGACAAAAAAGAGAAAATTTAGAGAAAAATAGGAAAGAACGAAAAAAGAAAACAAAAAAATGAATGTTAAAATCAAGTGAAAGATATGTTAAAAGAGTAAAAAGAACATAACATGACAAAGTAAATAAATCAAAGGAAAAATCAAAAAAGATAGAAAAAACAAAACAAAAGCAAAAAGAAAGAGATAATCAGTTTAACTTCAATGAATTTCTTCAATAACAAGTATTGCAACCTCAGATTTATAAAGTGTTTCAACATTGGAATCCTTATCTGGTACACATACTGTAACATGCAAGTAACAGGCTATGGCAGCCATGACAATTTTTGGATGACAAATTGAGAAAAAAAAATGTTTGCCTGTGGATAACTTACCCCAAGCTGGGGAAATTTTATAAATACTGAGCACAAAACGGGAAAAAATGTCACGAGTGAAGGAAAGTTGGACGTGAGAGCTATCTGAGCTCGTGAAGGTGAGCCCAATTTATCAAAAGATGAAGGTTTTATCATGTCATGTGACAAAACCATAAATTGCAACTCTAGATTGTAAACCGTTTTTCAAATTTCCAAACAGAATGGTTTCATTTTATTCCACGCTGTGTTAAAAATATCATAGAAGCTTTCAAATTGAACTAAATTTAATTTGATGATAGAGTGCTTCATAAAAAGCTTAGTTGTCCACCCTTTCAACTCTGCTAAAATATACGCTAATTCCACTCGTCCAACTCCGCTAACATATACACTAATTCCAGCCTTTCTAGTTCGTTTGAATTTATTCTAATTTCACCCTTTCAGCATCACCAAAATATCCGCTAATTCGACCATTAATTTTATTTTGTACTTTTCCAAAATATACGCAAATACCACCTGTTGTACTTTTTCAAAATGTACGCTAAATCCACCCGATCAGCTTCGCTAAAATATACGCTATTTCAATCCATTCAACTCGTTACAGTCAGCTGGGACTTGCTGGTGCGTCGGGCACACCGTCGTTTGTCTTTTGTTTTTATCACGACTGCGCAGGGCGTCGCCGCGGCTGTGAGGAAACTACAACGGATGCGGGGACAGAGTTCATGGGAGGGGGAGGAGGGGTGAGAGGGGAGGAGAGGGGAGGAGAGGGGAGGAGGGGGAGGGGGAGATGAAGGGAAATGGAGGGGAGATATGACGTTGATGAGGTGATGGTAAGCAGATATCAATATGAGGTACAAGTGATAAGAAATGGAAAATAGCAAATGAAAGGAAGAAACTCGAAAAGAATGAGAATAAAATAATTATCAGAGGTTGAGGAGGGAAGATCAAATTAAAATTGTACTCGATTAGGCTTCAAATTTGAACAGAAAATTCATTAAAATGCAAAGAATTCCTAGATAGGAAACAGTCCTAAATAGAATTTTGAATGTACAGCGTGCGTCATCCGGAATGGAAATTCTGGAAGAAACCACAATAAAAATCATAACTGAAAATTCTAATACAAAATTACGCAAAAATTTTGAACGCAAATCATTGAAAAGCGTTTGATACGAAATCTTGGTATGACAGCGGAAATGAAATCCTTGGAAAAAGCTCGAAAGGAAATCTTCGACAAAAATAAACAATTAGGGGGCAATCTCTGACGATTTTTGCTATCTCACAAAACAGCTCACGGGAATAATCAACTAGACTGTTGTTAAAAACCTTAACCGTGAATCTTAATTTAGAACATGGTTACGCATCTTTACTCTTTTAATAAGGTAGATTTATTTTTGAGCATTGAATAAAATAAGTGAATGATTCTATAAGGAGCGGCTCACATCCTCTCACCTCGGGCCCATCGACATTTTTTGGAAACATTCTCTTAAATTCAGGAATATGCCGATGTACCTGAGTGAGTTTGGTGCAAAGTTCGGAATCACGTGATCAAACTTAGAAGAATATGTCGCAAAACTTTGAGCCACACTTTACCCAATTGTTAGAAATACGAGGGCAAACTTCAGGAAACACGCAGTTAAACTTAGGAGAATACGTAGTTCAAGTTCGAGGAATATGTGGTCAAACTTAGAGAAATACAAGATAAAACTTACGGGTATACTCGGTAAAACTTAAGGGAATACACTAAAACTTATGGGAATACTGGGACATTGATCCAGCAGTCCTGGCAATTTTTTCTTATTTCATAGAGCATATGCTCCATGTGCAGCTCAAATATCATTTCGAATAATTAATTTAAGTGATTACTAATTCAATTGTCTTGAATTCTTCGTTGTGTAAAAGGGTGTACAAGTACATACAGCGTCAGCACGTGTCTGGCCAGGGGTGTTAAAAAGAGCGCAGCACAGAGTTTATTAAATTATACGCTATTGTTAGAACTTGTTAGTGTAAGTACCTGTCCAGCACGACTTAGGGGAAAACGCAATTAATTCGAAATACGCATTTTAATTCATACGTTGTGTGAACATAAGCATTTTTGATTTAAATAAAAACACTGACACCACCACTTGGACCCTGGACCGTCAGCACCAGTTGTGGACCGTCGGTCAGCACCAGTTGTGGACCGTCGGTCAGCACCAGTTGTGGACCGTCGGTCAGCACCGGTTGTGGACCGTCGGTCAGCACCAGTTGTGGACCGTCGGTCAGCACCAGTTGTGGACCGTCGGTCAGCACCAGTTGTGGACCGTCGGTCAGCACCAGTTGTGGACCGTCGGTCAGAACCAGTTGTGGACCGTCGGTCAGCACCGGTTGTGGACCGTCGGTCAGCACCGGTTGTGGACCGTCGGTCAGCACCTGTTGTGGACCGTCGGTCAGCACCAGTTGTGGACCGTCGGTCAGCACCAGGTGTAGACCGTCGGTCAGCACCAGTTGTGGACCGTCGGTCAGCACCAGTTGTGGACCGTCGGTCAGCACCAGTTGTGGACCGTCGGTCAGCACCAGTGGTGGACCGTCGGTCAGCACCAGTGGTGGACCGTCGGTCAGCACCAGTTGTGGACCGTCGGTCAGCACCAGTTGTGGACCGTCGGTCAGCACCAGTTGTGGACCGTCGGTCAGCACCAGTTGTGGACCGTCGGTCAGCACCAGTTGTGGACCGTCGGTCAGCACCAGTTGCAGTTGCAAGGTTCCCACGCCCACGGAAGTTCCGTTCCCACGCTGCGGAAGCTGCAAGTGCGGAAGAAGGAGAGGGGGCGGGGTGTGAGGGTGTCTAATGCCACCGCTGGCAGCCCGCTAAATGAGAGCAAAATTATCCTAACGAATCTCGATCCTGATTTAGCAGCTGCCGCCGCCGCCGCCGCCGCTCGGTGGAGGCAGGGATCAAATCCGGGGCTCTCGAGCGAAACGCCAATCGAAGATGACGGTTTGTGCGAGACTGCGGAGTGAATTTACGCACTTATTGCGTTTTTTTGGTGTTCGTCCGTCTTCGGTATTTCTAATTGAGTAGAGAAATGAGCTGCGAGCTCGATTTCACCCTCAACTATTCGTTCATGAGAGGAGCATCTTCAAATGATTAACTTGCACATGGGAGGAGTGTGATAGGATAGTTGAAGAATGGAATGAAATGTTGTATGCTGCACGTGAAGGAATTTTTATAGATTCTAGTTTGCAGATCACAGAATATGAAACAGATGAGATGACCGGTACGTTTACCTGGTGACAACAACTGTTGTTGTAGATTCTATTGAATTGGGTAAGTTAGTCGAAGCCTCCTTAATCACAATAAAGATGTTCCAAAGAAAGGAAGGCGGAAGGTATCTTTGAATTTGGTTTCTTTACCGAAACCGACAGCAACAAATACGACGCTTACCGAATACGACAGAACGCATCAAGTCCAGTTAATAGCAAGCCATAGCATGGTTTTGTCATAAAATCCTAAGGAAGTTATCGAACAAAGAATCCATGATAGCGTTTGGCCAACGACTGCAGTTGAAGTGTCTTGTGGCATAGAAACATGGCTTCCTCGCGAACTGAAACGGAAGCAATTACCAACTCAAAAGATGTGCGTTTTTGCTAAGCTTACATCCGTTTTCACCTAACATTTAGGCAATTTCTGCTACGAGCTACATCAGTTTCTGTTTAAGCATTACTGCAGTTATTGCAGATCATTTGTGCAAGTTTTTGATTATCATTTGGGCAAATTTCGCTTAGCATTTTTGCAAATTTTGCTTAGCATTTTTGCAAATTTTGCTTAGTCTTTTTGAAAATTTTGTTTAGCCTTTTTGCAAATTCTACTTAGCATTTTGGCAAATTTTGCTTAGCATTTATGCATTTTCGGCTAAGCATTGCCGTAGTTTTGTCTAAGCATTACTCTACTTTTTCGATAGCATGCGAGCAGTTTATGATCATTTATACAGCGTTTTGTTGATCATTTGAGCAGTTTTTGCAGTGAAGACAAAGGCTGCTGGCAATTCATGACGCAGATGTCGGACATCCGACAGCACTGAAGGAAGCCTCGCGTCACGGTCACAGTACGGGAGCGAAGGAGATCTCTTTGTCTGCCCCCACAGCCCACGGCTTCTGTTACTTGCCTGGACCAGCAACAATAGCTATCAAATGAATGCTGGTTTTTCACGATTTTTCAAAATAATAAATGAAATACGAATTAAAAGCGTCCAAATAGCGTTATTTAACCGTTTCTTTTACACTGATTACAATCGTTTATGTGCCATGCAAGTATCGTTAAACCGTTCGTTATAAGGCGCGGAAAATTGCTTCACTGCCATCCAAAATGTTGGATTTCATATATTACGTTATTTAATAAAGTCCTAGTCAGATAGGTGTCTCGTCTTGGGGAGAGAGAAGAAGTTAACCCGAAATTCCCTTAGCGGAATTCCCTTTAACCCACCTGTAGTGTCCGTCATCACCTTTTGCTGTCTATCACATGCCTAACTTTGTAGAATTAATTCATTTTTAAGCCCATTGTTACTGATGTGATATAGCAACTTGACTAAGGGAATTTTTTCCGAATTCGTACAAAGCTCACACAAAGCCGAGTTCCGTTCGTTTTCTCCTCAACATATATATAGCAATCACGGTTGCCAAGCGGTTACTATGATTATAATCCATTCCGCTATTCTTTTAATTATACACTGGAGCACGTCCAGAGGAACCCACTGGGGATTGTGAACTATGGAAAGACGTAGTTGTTTACGGGCTCAGATGTTGAAATTCACGTGTACGCGATATGCTTTGATGCAGAACGCTGTATCTCTTGACTTGAAACGAGTGTCTGCAACTTGTTCTGAGCTTGGATAAGAATTCGCATGATATGACAATGAGTTTATAATAAGGATTGAGGATGATAGGATTATTATGGATTATACTTAAAAATTATAATTGGGGCTAAAAAATTGGGAAACTAATTGGGGGAAAAATTGAGAAAATATTAGGAGATGATAAATGATACTAACATGGTTATAATAATAGGGGATCCGAATCGAGGATTCGAATCGAGGATACGAATCGAGGATACGAATCGAGGATACGAATCGAGGATACGAATCGAGGTTAATGACTGAGGATGATATAGTTGAGGACAATAATTGAGGATACGATCTGCTACGCCCAAAAAATTCACGTCAAGCGATGCAGAAAGAAGCTGATTATGAAAGACGCAAAGCTCAACTTTTTGCCGCACGGCGGCGGGAGGAAGTTGTAGAAAAACTTTCGTATGCGACACTGACGGAGCGACGCAAGATGTGCACACAGGTGAGGAAATTAACGCCGGCTTCGCTAATGAATTCTGACACACCTGCGCTGCCGCGTCCGGTGCCCTGCCTCACGTACAAAGCTGACTGAAGCTCCTTGTTGTCGTACGATATATTGAGTGACATTATTGAGTGGACGAGGGGATTGAAAATAAAAGTTATTTCTTTCCACCCACAAAGCTAATTAGGTCACTAGTACTGTGTGGAGGAAGGGATTCAAAATGATGAAGATTAGATTAGATTATGGGTTAGTTTAAGCCTCCCTAACCGCTACAAAAAAGAGCGTGTCGAAGAGAGGAAGGAGGAAGGCACCATTTAGAATGGATATTATTGAATGCGGAATCTATGCAGAAGGGGCATAGAAACAGTAAGTTGGGAAAGAAGTTCATGAAACAAGATAAAAGTTGTAGAAAAAAGTAGTAGGTGCTGAAAAACAGCACAGCAGTGAACCGAAAAAGGTGGTCCTTAACATAGCAAAAAGTATTTTTATTTCAACAAAAAGAAGGCCTACCTAACTCTCAAGCTCGGGCCCTCACATCTCCCCCTGGGAGCGCTAATTCCCATAGATACAATAATTGTATCCCCCTGAGGGGTAAAATAAGGTTAAATTATTTTTTTCAAACCATACAGCTAATTAGGTCAATAGATTAGATTACTAGTTAGTTTAAGCCTCCCTATCCTCAAAAAATGAGATCCAAAGAGAGGAAGGAAGAAGGCACCATTTAGTATGGAGTTAAGGGAACGTGGAATTTATGCAGATAGGGCATAGAAACAGTAAGAAGAGAAAGAAGTTCATGAAACAAGATCAAAGTTGAAGAAGAAAGCAGTAGGTGCAGAAAAACAGGACAGCAGTGAACCGAAAAAAGTTGGTCCGTAACAAAACAAAAACCTATGTTATTTAAAAAAAAAGCCTACCTAACCTTTAGCTCGGGCCCTCACATAGTCCCCCTGGGAGCGCTAATTCCCATAGATACAATATTTGTATCCCCCTGAGGGGAATTAGGTCAATAACACTGAAAGTTCAAGATAATCTAAAGTAGAGCAGTTATTTCTATCAAACAAACCACACGGCTAATTAGGTCACTAACACTGAGAGGAGATTTAAAATGAAGCAGTTATTTTCTCCAAGCCAGAAAATTATGACCGTATTGGAAAGAGTTCATACAAAATTCGTATAATCAAAATTGACTATGATTTTTAATAAATATTGTTTGCATTCCGTCTAGTCCCACATGCGTTCGAACTCTGTTTGACCACCCTTTTGTCAAGGAAATGGTAAAAATATCCCTTGCCCGTCTGATGGACCTGTTCAACTGGTAAGGGTCGAATAAACGAACAGTTTACGAATTAACGAATAATTTACGAACGAACGAATAATTTACGAACGAACGAATAATTTACGAACAAACGAATAGTTTACGAATGAACGAATAATTTACGAATAAACGAAAAATTTACGAATGAACGAATAATTTACGAATGAATGAAAAATTTGCGTATGAACGAAAAATTTACGTATGAACGAAAAATTTTCGAATGAACGAATACTTTACGAATGAACGAAAAATTTACGTGTGAACGAAAAATTTACGTGTGAACGAAAAATTTACGTATGAACGAAAAATTTTCGAGTGAACGAATACTTTACGAATGAACGAAAAATTTACGTCTAAGTTGCAACACATCTGGCAACGTAAGATCTTTTATATCAACATAGCTCCGCTGCGTGCTACAGTACGTTGAGTAGCCAAATTGACAAACTTGCGCTGCCAGTTTTCCCGCTAAGACGACGAAATTTCTTAATTGGCGATTCAAACACGCGTGATGGTACTGACTGAAACAATGGAAATCGTGTGTAAAATCATTTAATTCTACAAACATCAGTAATTTGTAAAGCAAATAATTCATGGAAGCATAATTTGGTGGTTTTTATAATTTGTTTTGCATGTAATTGTAACCTTTAGTGATTTGTAAGGAAGCTACATGGTGAAGTAAAATCTTTCATGGTAAACGAACCAAATTTAGGAGAAGAGATATTGTAATTTTGCTGTTTATTAAAAAATTGACTCAAAATGAGATGCTCAATGACATCAAGTTTCACAAAGATTTTGACCAATGATAAATATATGAAATGATCTGCAATTAAGTTGAGTAACTGCAATTAAACTGAGCAATTCATTCAAATTAAAATAAATTAACACGAAAATTAAAAATTTCACGAAGGAGGATATTGTCAATACTCATGTCCTAATTGATCCACGGCCTTCTTTTCTCAATTGCTTTCTTTCTAAACACGTTGCTTGTGATACGACCCATCGATGGATGTTTGAAAAATTATAATACTTTTGAATTGATGGGATAAAATGAACTCAGTTAATGTCTGGTATTCATAAAATGTTAATCTCTGACTTTAGATGAAATTGGACGATTTCTAGGAAATCTCACTTTTAGGAGAAAAAGGAGAACAAACGTAGCTAAGAAAATCATGATAAAAAATATGTTAATATTTTATGTCAATATTTTACCTGTTGGTTCATTCAGAAAATTAGAGTTCAGGAATAGTTTTTAATACTCTGACTTATTGCTTTTCAGAACATTGAGGATGAATTTTTTATGATCCGAAACGTTTGTTTTTTATCATGATTTTCTTAGCTACGTTGGTTTCCTTTTCATCCTCTCGGACTTTAAATTTGAGTTGAATATTGAACTTCAATTGAGAGAGCAGCGCAGCTTCCCAGCAGCTCTGAAGTACAGCAAATTTCGCACAGCAAATGACGCACAGCAAATGACGCACAGCAAATGACGCACAGCAAATGACGCACAGCAAATGACGCACAGCAAATGACGCACAGCAAATGACGCACAGCAAATGACGCACAGCAAATGACGCACAGAAAATGACGCATAGCAAATGACGCACAGCGACCGTCCGACTACTGCGTAGAGACTCAACCCCTGATCCCATTTCTCGCTTTTCTCCGACCACTTAGGCGATCAAAGCCGCTCTAAAACACCGATCTCTGGCAGAGATTGTGCGTTTTTGCGTGCATACGGGCAGCCAAAATGCGCCTTGTCTCTCATCAGCACCGCACGCAATTGTGCCGTGAATCGACGAACTTCAAATCTGAAGAGTCGATAGTCACAAAATGTCAGCTGCGTCCCTCTTCAGACTTATGAATATGCCCATCCATTGGACTACTCAACTGCAGTCGTCCCTAAGAAAAGGTAGAAAGGTCATCAATAAATTTTAAAGCGTTCTTAATGTGTTTAGCATTTAAATGTGGATCAGTCTGATTGACGCTCTTGCGATCGCCCGCTGACGGTTGCGCTTGCCCCCACTTTATAAATATTTTGACAGCCGCTGATCACCGAAGCCAGATCGATTGGCGGCCTCCGATCGAGAAGCCGTCGTGGCGAATCGAGCAAGTCGCGTGGGTACAGCGCGACATTTCGGCTTCGAACTGCCATTTCAATTATGAGGGCTCCTGTGAATTTTTTTCCAACGCTTATCTGGGAGTGTTAAGGTTTTTTTTACTACGAATAATATATTAATAAAATTATATGAGGGCACGCATGGTTGTATTTGGAAGCGAAGGAATAAGGTTATTTTTTAGGAGGAAATGTGAAGCCTTGTTTCGGATGGAGGCTGAAGGTGTGTTCCTTTATTCAAATAAATTCTATCAATAACTACTAATCCTTACTGCACCCAGTGGAAAATTATGAGCGACCTCGCCGGTAGCTTTAGGTGTTACTCAAATGTTTTCAAAATTTATGGTTGCTTTTCGCTACGTATTTTTTAGAAGCTAGTCGAATTAACCTGCAAGGCGCTAGTTATACTTTGAGAGGTGTCGCACTATCGCTTAAAGGCGTCTCCATATATATCAGGCGTCTCCATATCTATCAGCAAAAACATGAGCGCCTCGCGCCTACATTGAGCGAACTTATGTGAGGTGCGCCAATGAGGCAAGACTTCAATATCAATTCCATAGAGAATATTCCACAAAGATAAAAATAGGTTAAGGCGCCTATATAGGCGCCTCATCGCTTATATTTAACCATACGGCGACAATGCTGGGAAATTCTCGCCTGTAACGCCGAAGAAAATTTCTGGTGTGGGACTTGCTTCTCAAGGTCACAGCACATAAGAATTTCAGAGTATTTCATATCAATACCATACAAATATTTTTGAAAATTTTTACTCCTCAATGCCACTGGAAGTGGGGCGCTTTGCAGCAGATGCTCACGAGCAAGTTAAATGAGTAAAGGAGACAAACCTCACCAATTCTTTCCTTTCTAAGCCTGACAATGATAAATCCGGAATCCATGGAATAGCTGAAACATTATTTACAGATATTTGTTATTTAAATTAGATCATATTTGTTAGTTTAAAGCCTCTGGAACCCCAACAAATGAATTACAAAGAGTGGAAGGAGGAAGGGACCATTTTGTTACAAGGTTTAGAGAAAAGAAAACTCTCGCACAAGGTGTGTTTGATGCACCAGATCCCCTGCTTATCCCCTGTACGATTAGAAACAATAAGTTACGAGGGAGTTTATGAGACAAGATAAACGTAAATAACTAATCATTTTAAAATCCTTGCAGTTGTCCCTCACCTGACTAATTTACGCTACCTTGAGTCGCTATACATCTTTAAGCTCAAACCCCCTCTAAATGACACTCAGAGTGCTTTTCCTCTTTTCATAGCAAATACGTGATCATTAGTTTAGGTTTTAATTGTTTTGGTTTTTATGTTTATTTTTAAATCTACTATTTTCTGTCTATGTTGCAGTGTTCTTTTGTATAGTGTAGTTTTAATTCACTCATTTATGTTTTGTCGCAGAATTCTTTTTATTTTGTTGAAGATGAACCGTTTAGTTCGAAGCGTTCAATTTTATTCATTTAGACTTTATTACTTTTATTAATAAAATGACCATACGCACAGCGATTTTCGCCTAACTCTGCATTTTAAGAATCAGACGCATCAATGCGGATTTAATTTTAGATTACGTAAGAAAAAAGTATTAGGTCCTGTAAAACTGGATGGCAGTAAACTGAAAAAAGTTGGTCCGTTACAAAATGAAAATATCATTAAATTTCAACAAAAGGAAGACTTGTCTAGTGCTCAGTTCGGGACATCACACTTCCCCTGGGAGCGCTATCTTCCAGCAGTAATACAGCTGTTTCCCTGAGGGGGTTTAAACATTTAAAAATTCTCTCGTTCACATTGGAGAATGTAACCCTGATGAATAACAATGGTGTAAGTAGTGAATTCAGTCCACGATAATTGGCATGGTGTACGATTTTCAAAATTATATCAAGCTCCCCAAAATTCATACTAGAAAATTGTCACAAAAACATCGGAAATGTACATATTTTTGGAAGCGTTAAATACGCAAAAGTAAGAATGACGCAAACAAAGTCGCTGCAAAATTGGCTTTTGACTTTAAACTTTTCTTCCCTGTACATAAAAAAGAGAAGAAATAATTAAATAAGGTTTATATAGAAATAAAACCAAGCATTCGGACTACGAGACAGTTGCTGCCGGCGCTACGATGAGCGGCTCGCGGAGAATAATATTTCGGACAATTATTTTTCGACTGAATTATTCTGGATAAAACTATTATTTTTCGACAACAGCCGCGAAGAATTATCCGGAGGGAATATTGACTTTCCGGACAGAATTATTTTCTGCATAAAGACTTGGCCTTGTCAAGATTAGCCCGTCCGGAAACGACAGCACTGAAACAAATCTCTCTTATTCACTCACGAAGAGGACAATTGGTAAAAAAGAAGCAAGTCCTATTCTACCATAAAATTAAACAAAATATAGAATTTATCTGCAGCGTTCCTACAGAAGAGGCTCCAAATATTTTCCAAGGCAATATCTCACACACAGCTAACACAAATGACAAGTAAATATCAAATCACATTCTACCATAAAATGAAATAGAACTCAGAATCTATACGCTGCGTTCCTACAAAAGAGGCTCCGAAAATTTTCGAAGGCAATACCTTCCCTACAGCTGACGCTACGGTCATCCTTTTCATCGCTTCAACGTACCATCGAACTGACCAGTTGACCTCGGGCCTTATATTTAAATAACTCATGTGGTGCAGTCGGTACAGCAGTACCACCGGCAGCGTAGGTTCTTCTATAGACTTGACTACGCTATGAAATGTTTTTTTTCTACCCCGAATTTTCAGACTGAAGTTTTTTGAATATTTGACATCCTTACGCGGATGCTAGAAGCTCAATGCTAAACATTCGTAGAAAAAAAGAAGTCAAACTTGGAGAAAATTACGCGGGAAGAATGCAAAAAGCAGAGCCAAGTCGGCAGATGAGGTTTCGCTGCCAGCTGTAGTACGACGACGAGGTGAATAGTTTAAAAAATGGGAATGAAAACTTCTCTTCTAAAAAGTGCACTAACATGACGCATGAAATGTAGAGTCAAGTACTTAGATTAACAAAGCAAAATATATTTTCAATAGGACGATTCGTCGGGAATCTCACTCGTAGAATAAAAAGAGGAACCAGTGTAAAAACGAACGTTACATTTATTGCAAACGTTTCGGACTCAATAAAAAAACACACAAATGTTCCACAAAATTATCTGAATGTTTAAGAACACAAATTTGTATTCATGCACAAACAGTTGCACACTCCTTATTCACACACGCACACATGTATACGTTAATCCAGATGCACCAGCGAACACACTATGCACACACACGTACACACAGAATTACGTCAGTAGGTGGAGGCAATTGATAACTTTGCGGCGCTATCGTCTTTGTTGAGGTTATTTTCATGAGTGAATATGAAAAAGGACTCTAAAATTCTAAGTTCATGCTCACTATTAGCTCGGCATAAAGTTAAAAAATTAGTACTTTTGAATGAATGGTTTGAATTCTCACAGTGATCTCTAATTGCTGACTGGGATGGAATGGTTAGTGCACGACCGGTACTGTGAGATATTCCTGCGTGTTGGCTATGTCTGATGAATTGTTGGAATTTGGTACTACCAACATAAGGCTTTATGCAGCAGTCACACATAAAAATAGACCCAGCCACTCCAAAGGCCCTCATCCAATCGTTCCTTCCTGCTAAAAAAGAATGCAATCTTAAAACTATTTCCATAAAACACTGACGTCGTACAGTACGAATAACAACGCTATAGTGTTGAAAGGAATAATATTTCCCAGATAATTTCACGAGGACAGAACCGTCATCAATTACGGTTATCACAAATTTTGTGAAAGAAATAACCGTGTTTCATACAAATTTAATTCTCGAAGAACTGTGTGCTTGTATACGAACGCTGTACTATATCCTAATTTTTTAGAGATTATTAACAATTTTGTAAAATCAAAACTTGAAACCACACCACATTCACCGCCACAACACACCAGCGCAACAACTGCAACCCACACACACGAATTATATCCCTATGAAATAACTCGTATGCACGCCAAATACAATACGCGAAGCTCGTCAAAAAGTATGAAGTATTTATACCAAAAGGAACAGCTCCGAGCATCAGCGGAACAAGAAAATAATTCACAAAATTTACTTAATACCGACGTGGGCGCGCATGCGCTCACACAGCGACGAGCTGAACCGACTGGATCTGTTCGTTGGGGGTCTCTGACCCCTCGTGTCCCCCTCTGTGTGACACCCCCCCTTGCTATGATCCCCCTCTGACCCCCATCTCTCTGGACCCTTCCCTCCCCCTACTTATTTTTCCCCTCTCTTTCCTGACCTTGTAAGAATATTAGATGATTTGTTTGTGATTATGGGATGGGGAATGGTGGGAGGGTGCGTGTGGTGGGAGGGTGCGTGTGGTGGGAGGGTGCGTGTGGGGGGAGGGTGCGTGTGGGGGGAGTAGGTGGAGGTCATTAAAGGAGGAGTTTGTGCGAGGGATTACCTTGTTCGAAATTTTGATAGGAATAAACTGAACAAAGGAAAACAGTTTACACAAGCGAATTAAAACTCTGACTTCAAAACGCCCTTGTGTTTAACGAAAGAAGTGCAGTGCACTAGTCTTAAGACACTGGTCCTGTACTGGTATTTATTTATGGTACTGACAGTACTTATAAGTACTTACCGTTTCGAGCAGGGTCTGGTTCTTCGAGAAGCTGAACTAGTACTCAGGACATAAAAAAATGATCATTTCCGAGTCAGTGACAGGACATGTCCGTAAAAATTGAAAACACTTATGTTGGTGGCAGCTATGTGAGTGGTAACATGAACCCGCCCG
>JACJUY010002372.1:69051-81213 GCA_014220935.1 Platorchestia sp. MABIK | reverse complement strand
CAACACCTCATCTCCTGGAATCCAACACCTCATCTCCTGGAATCCAACACCTCATCTCCTGGAATCCTACACCTCATCTCCTGGAATCCAACACCTCCATAGCAGATTTCGAAATACTGGAATTTTTTTTTTAAGTAACGTTCTATCTTCATAGCCTAGGTTAACGAAATGAGTTTATTTAAAATACCTTAAATTGAATCTCTTTTAACGTATCTGAAACAATAAAAAAATGGTGTTGCTGATTCAGAAGGGCGACCGAAAGATTACACCAGCAAATCTAACACACATATTGGTAACGAGTAGCACGTTTCGAAAAATATAGAAAGAGCGATTCATTACCGAGTTAAAAAATCCCAAACAAGAAAAAACGGAGAGTGAGTTTGAGAAATTAAAATGCACATACACTACCGGTGTCGGTGTCTCAAATATGGAAGAGTGATCCACTTCTATTGTGTCTATAGAAGTCAATGGAAGCAATCGTTGTATTGCTTCTGTTCACATTGAAGTGAATTGTGTCAATAGAAGTAAATGATTTAATTCACTAACGCCATCACTGTTTCAACACAGCACTCGAAATTCGGAGCCCGAGCCCAGTGACCGCAACGCTTGCAATGATCATCGGACAACAGGGACTTACGAAACAGCAGAGAGTCGTGGAGAAACTTGCGCTAACACCTGCTACAATATCCTGAAAATTACCCAGCGTTGAAGATGAAGTACTGCCGAACACCCTAAATCTGACAGCTTTACGGTTGACTTATTTTAGGGAATGATTTTAAAATCTTAGTGACTCCTGTGTCTTTTTTAATTTTCAAGTATAAAAACATGTAACTGAATGTGTGTTAATTTTATTTTACAGGCAACGGAGAAGCAATTTTCTATCAAGGTAAAGATGAGGTGGTGAGAAGTGTGGGACATTTCATGTATGTGTCTACACAGTATATGTGAGACATTTGAAGTTAAAAGCAACATGTGCGTCATCCCAGGACTAGCAACAGCTGAGACTAGCAACGAGAGAGTCATCCTAGGGCTAGCAACTAATAGGACAAGGAACATGCGAGACATCCCATGATTAGCAACTTCTTAGATTAGCTGCGAGTGAAGATATCCAAGATCCTAGGACTAGCAACATCTAGGATTAGCAAAGAGTGAGTCATCCTAGGACTAGCAACTTCTAGGACTAGCAACTTCTAGGACTACCAGCGAGCGAGATATCCAGGGACTAGCAATTTCTAGGAGTAGCAACGAGTGAGATATTTTAGGACTATCAACTTCTAGGGCAAGCGACAAGTGAGTCATCCCAGGACTAGCAACGAGTGAGACATTTTAAGACTAGTAACCCCCAAAGTGACTCGCTGCCCGCTTACGAGAAACATTCATTTCCCCGTTGCTGCAAGCCCCGTCTCCGCAGTTCACAGCAGGTGAGACATTGAAAGTTATACACAATAATGCATCCTCCTTTTTTTATTATTCCACTGACTCACAAAGCACGACTGTGGAAGATGTCTAAAATGGAAAGTAAAATAATAATGACTGTTGGTTGGTTTGCTAAAGCGTGCATCTTGATCAGGTTGCGTGTTTACATAACGTTCTCTGACACCGAGTGCCTGATCAGGCACAAACTAATTAACAGAAAAAATAAAATCCTAAATTATTATTCTTCTACACTATCTGTAATACATCGCACAGTCAATATTTTTTACACACTATTGTTTTTTAACAATGGAATGTTGCTGTTGCAAACATCATATAAACGCAATTTTCAGCGGGAAAGTTTTTTCATTTTTTAATTCAAACGTCACAATAAAGGATTAATGTTTAACATTCTGGGAAGCCTAGGAACGACGGGTTTATAAAACAGAGATAGAAGTACAAACAGTAAATTTCCAAAAAGTTTATTAGTAAAATGCCGTATATTTATTAGTTTCTGAAAATGAACTGAATTAGCGTCCATAATTGGTGGATTTACTATTGAGGTCAATATAATAATCGTGTCAGTGTTGTGGAAAGAAGAAAATAGAAGGAAGGAATACTCCTAGTTATTTTGCTATATGAAGAGAAAATGATATTAGAACAGCATGTATAAGAATTCGTGAGGTTGAAAAACTTTTTGCAGGACTCGAGATTTTTCCAATTGAAATTTGAGTTTTGAAATTTCGCAATGCTATCCGATGTTAAACCAATAAGCTAATGGAAATTATGAGCTTGTGAAAAGAACAGTATCAAGCTTGATTCAGTGCATGAGAAATAAATGTTATAGGTTCTTTAATTCTTAGCCCTGGAGTACATCAGTTTAGGGAAAATGCTGAAAGAAAGACCCTTATTGAGAGACAGAACGTGCGACATGCACTTTGATCGCCAATATTCTATTTGAAAGAAACGATCCAACATCCTCAAGTTGATTACTGTAATAAAAAATGAGATCAAAATTAAATGTCAGAGATGTTGCAAGTGTTTAATTTGGAAGATTAATTTTACGATGCTTAAAATAACGGCTTTGCGTGGAGCAATCTTTTCAATCAGATTTTGAATTTTCTTAGCTTGCACCTAATTTCAATGAACTTTAAAGATTTATAGCAAAAAAGGTTATTTTATAGAGCATTGGATTTTATTAGAAACATTACGTTGTGGCTGAACGCGGCGTAAAACTACTCTTTAAATCAAAAGTAGAAAATTTTATTTTAAAGCACGATTAGTAGTTTTTGTCCACACAATTTATACAATGATCCAATTAAGGATTATTGATTTATCATCAATATAAAGCGCAAGTGGAACGAATAATTTAAAATAAAAACACTTTGGGTAGACAAAGCCAATAAAATTTTTGTTGGAACGGAATGGAACCTTTCCTAACAAATGATTAAACAAAAGAGTGTGTTATATTCTGTGTGTTATTATTCATCGAATATACTGTTAAATCTACTCCATATGAACTATATTGTAAAATTAAGCATCCAATATCGAGTTAATTATCTCATTGACCAGTCTAATGCGAAACTAGGTTAAGTGAATTAGGTTAAACATTATTGTACACCTTAGAATAACGTTGATGGTGGGATGCCCCAGAAGTCGCTGAACTTATTCGGGCTCACAGGTAGCTATACTCATATTTGACCATTGGACTAGACTTAAGAAACACTCTACTTCTGTATCACCAGCGGTAAATACATTGTTTAAATTGTTCAAAATTTTTTAAATATTCCCCTTCTTCAGTGTGTGCTACGAAACGCCATCCCCAGTTTCACATTGACGCGACTATGCACATATCTATTTCGTCCAGCTTCCATGTTTGGAACTCATCTACCTGTTTCCCAACCTCAGAGAAGATGGTCCAGGCCGAGCAGTTTTTTTTTAAGTGTCGTGATAAACATCTGTCCCTCCCACCCGGCGTTAGGGTTACGAGTAGCAGCTCTCTAGGCTGTGGTTTTACCCAAAGCAATCAGTCTGCTTCGTTTGAAAAAAAGCATGACAAGTTAATTTAATGTTTGCATGAACTAAAATAGCGAATCATAAAATTTTTCCTTGTGTTAATTCTCATTCAATTTTTCTGCATCGTAGGAGAGAAGGAGTGTGTTTTTTGTGCGTCCTTTGATGTTTGAAAAAAATGAAATAACCGGTTATTGAAGGTCACTCCGCTCTCTTGTTTCTGCTCATCTTCGCATAAAAATAAATAAGATGACGCTTTCCCATTTTCTTCATGTTAATTAAAGTCTGAGATATCGAAAACTTGAATGTTACTAAAAATACTTACAACGAACGAATCGAAGCTTGGTTTGCAGTAATGAAACATAATTTGAGCGAAGCTATCGCTTATGTTTTGTTGCTTTACAATTAAGTTAATTTCCATTTATTTTAGAAACAAACAATTCAAAAGCATATCATTATCAATCAGAAATAAAATTAAAAGCATATCGCGATTCTCATAATCTAATTTGACATGGTACCTCGTTGTCTGAAAACTTAAATTTGAGCTGAGATTCTTCAAATAATGACGATGACAATTAAATTTAAGAGTCAAATTAGCGATTAATTCTGAAACTGAACATTTGAGCATTGAACGCTGCTTTTTCTTCAAATAAGTTAATTATCAATTAGTTCTGTTGATAACTTGATTGAAATTACATTACCATTTGACTTTCACCTCAATTTGAAAACGTAAGCTCGTGTTCTTCTTGTTCAGTGTCGTTTTTTTTATCCATGTACACTGATGTTCGGCTGAAATGGACTGTGCTATCAGTGAGTGCTATAAAAGAACTTCTCACCAGCCAGGCAGTTCAGATTAATAGAAACTGTCGAACCTCATACTTGGAACACTAAGAGAGCAATTGATTCTTCCAGCAATATTTATTTCTGATATATAGTTAATCATTCTCAAGTAATGTTTAAATTTTTGTAGCGCCGTTTTGGGGCGAAATTTTAGATGAGCTTTTTTCTGCTTTGTTAACAGACGGACACATCATTAACCATGGTCGTCCAGCCGAGCAGAGACACGGAATCCAGTAACCACTCAGCTGATCACGAGGCAGCAGGTGCCAATACTCGGTTCAACGTGGCTGTGGATAGAGTGCGAAGACGACTGGATTCTAACAAATTAAACACTTTAATTAACATTCCAGGAGAGACAAAGCTAAGCAGAAGAATGCCTAACATTAAAATATTTTCGGGATCTTCCCACAAAGATCTTGCCCAACGAATCGTCGACAGACTGGGCATTGATCTTGGCAAAGTTGTAGCCAAGAAATTCTCCAACTTGGAAACAAGGTGAGTTGTCTCTTTCATTTTAATTCTGGCTTAAAATATCTGAAACCACTCTTTTTGTATAACATACTATCTATTATAATGTTCAATTGAAAAATATCTGTTGGGTCAACATTTTAAAGGCAAGTGCTGCTTTTTCAAGTGATTCTAGATTTAGATGATTGATCATCTCATGCCCAGTATTTGAAGCGTTTTTCTTCTGCCTAGTGCTAAGCATGTTGCTATAATTTGTTTGTTTGTTGAAAATTGCTAGAATTCATTAAAATTTGAGATTTATTTTTAAAAGCAGCTGAGCTGCAAGGAAATATATGTATATACTTCCAAGATTGAAAACATTATTTGCCTCCATGTTTATGGCATCCTGGGTGTAGAGTGTGAAATAGAATTCTACTGAATTAAAGCAAAAAATTGGATTACAAATAGTATTTTTCTGAGAATTATGGACAGTTGTAAATATTTTTGCTTAATTTAGGAAAATGGGAAATCTTACGGAAGAATAGGAAATCTTATGCATAATTAAACAATGAACCCATTTAGGGTTGAAGCCTGGCACCTGAATAATTTTCTCACACTGCAAGTGTAATATTTTATCTTGACTGATGTAAATGTAGGATATTCTGAATTATTTTTCTTTAATTTGAGATTTTTTAGTTGTTTAAAATTTTTACTATTTTGTCTCTCAAACTGATTAAAATATTTTAAATTGAATAATATCAATAATTTACTGAATAAAATAATCTTGAAATATTTTAAATTGAATAATGTCAATAATTTACTGAAAAAATAATCTGAATAGCATCTATAGAGAAATTTATTAACTAACATTTACAATTTTACTTTCTTTGGTGCAAAAAGATTTTACTTGAAATTTTTAATAAATCCACTGATTTTTTTCTTAAAAATGGAATGGTATTCAATGTATTGTGAGCAAGGTTGGAAATAAAAAAAACTGTTTTGCCTGAGTACAAATTTTTATATACTTATACATATTGTAGTTTTGTTGTTCAGAGCTCCAATGTAACTCCTATTTATAGTTCCTAAGCTAATGGATTGTTTGTATAACCTTCTTAAAAAATTAATTTTAATTTATAAAAAATTAATTTTAATTTATAAAAAATTGCTGTTTGATTCGTTTTGTACTGTGTTTCTGCTTCTGAAACTTCTAATTTGAATTATAAAAAAACATTTGTCTAAATTACGCAAAATTGACATTTCAACTTTCTGATTATTTTTATATATTTTTACTTTGTATTACTGAATACATCTGAAAATTTTTCTAGCTCCTATGTGTGATAAAAGGAAAATCAAGGTCAATATTGATTTTAGGCCTTTCACGGAAATTAATAATTCCATTCCGAACAATCACTAAAGGAACCCATTTAAAAACGTTTTACATAAATGACATTCTGCTCGCCGATGCCTAATTTTTGAATTATTCAACTTTGAAGTTATAGGAACATCGTATATAAAAGTGAAGGAACTGACAAGTAAATATGCAGTAATACGGTATTGACGTATCGATGGGTGAGGTTGGGTAGGTTATGTTTGGTTAGTTAAATAAACTTACCTAAAATAACATAAATAAACCTAAAATAGCTTATCTTAACTTACCCAAACCGACGCAATTTTTTCCCGCGCAAAAAGTGGGCGTGTCCTGCCAAGAATGTGGGCGTGACCCAACGATGCGGCGACTAAGCAACCGACCATATAATGTTATTCCTATCTGAACATAATTATTGTTACATCTCGAAAATAACGCATCAGCGAGCAGAATGTCATTCGTGTAAAACCTTTTTAAATGTGTTCCTTTAGTGATTGTTCGGAACAGAATGTTTAATTTCCGTGAAAGGCCTAAAATCAATATTGACCAAAATCAATAATAATTCAGCGCTTTGCAAATTTGAGCAAATTATACTTTAGGAATTGAAATTTAATCTCAAACTTTGTATTTTCTGATCAACGTTTTTACCATTCATGTAATATAGCAGTTTAAGTATGACAAGTTAACATTTTAGGCACATTTTCTCTCCAAGCACTGAAGGTTGTAACTTTCCCTTGATATTAAAGGTGTAGTTTCAAGCCAGACCCAAGCTGATGGAATAGTTAATTAAATTTTGCAATGTGATTAACCGTGTTGAAATGTAGTATTATTCAGATACTGCTTAGTAGAAATAATGGATTTCTATTAGTAGTTCAAAATTTTTATTGTATTTGGATATAATCAAGCAGTTTTGATTTTTGAATTTTAGTTACGTAAAAAATATTGAAGTCCTTCTCTACTTCAAAAGTCTTGTTATGGCAAAGCATATAAAGGTTCAAGGGCTCAGTGTAATGTTAAAAATAGTGAAAACAGGTTATTCAAATTTAGTTCAGGAGGAAGAAATGCAGTTCAAAGTTTTCATTGTATATCAGAGCAGTGTCAAATTCTTTTCTGGCTTGCAGTGTTGAGATTGGTGAAAGTGTACGTGGGGAGGATGTGTACATCGTGCAGTCAGGATGTGGTGAGATCAACGACAACCTCATGGAGATGCTCATCATGATCAATGCTTGCAAAATTGCCTCTGCTGCACGTGTGACTGCTGTCATTCCTTGCTTCCCTTATGCCCGACAAGACAAGAAGGACAAAGTGAGTTCCTTTTTTTGTTGGTTTGAATTTTTTGTTGTCAGCATAAACTTGCTCTCAGTTTATGCAATTTAAAGTTTTGAATATTTTATTTTTGTTTTAGCTTTCTTAGGCCCTGATATTTTACATGTGTAGTATAGTTTTCTTGCATCTATAAATTTTTTAGTAATGGCTGTGTTTGCAAGTTGAAAATTTTTTTGTTAGTAGCCCCTTTTTTAGTTCTTAATTTGCCATTTTTAATAATTAATGCTTAGTACTAAACTTTTTAATAGTTAAACTAACAGTTGGGTGTTATGATGCATCACATCTTGCACTTATTATGGGCCATCATGGTTTAGCTAAAATCATATAAAGTGTTAACCTAAAAATTTTTGTTGAGCTTTTTATTGTCAGTCATCTTGCCAGTTTTTAGTAACAGTTTTTACAACCTCCACTTGGCATATTTTGCTATAATTTTATGTCCATGCATGTACATACAAGATTGGTTAGTTTGTTTTCTAATGCGGTTGTCCACATTGCTTGCCTATCGTTCTAGGTTGCGGTGAGTGACTGTGTATCATAGATACCGTACGTAGCTGAGGAGTTGGTGAGTTACTGCAGCTCTGTCTACTGTCATTCTCTCAAGTGTGGGGTTCGCACATTCTGCTGGTAGGGCATTTTTGTAGGTGTCCATGGTCATTCACAGTGTTTTTGTGAAGTCAAGTGCAGTTTCAAACTGAGGGTATCCTAGTTAATTGAATATTTAAGCTGAGATATTTTCAGAGTGCCCTTCATGGTACTGTAGATTCCTTTGATTGAACTTATAACTCACACTGCACCAAAATCTGCCCCCCAACAGATTCCTTTTTGATTTTGGGCTGCTGGGGAAAAACGGCAGAGTTGTCTAGTTGTTAAGGATGTTACTGTGTAATTTTTATCATTTTTAAAATTGTCCTGTTATTTTTCTGCTAGAACTTGTTCATAGGGAAAAACTTTATTAGTTCTTAATCTTTGTTCATCATAACTGACAATTACTTAACCACTTTTGAGTGTCATTTTTATTAATTGAAGAAAAAAAATAGAATTAATTTTAATTCCAATTGTACATTATGATTATCAACTTGGGCATGGGCCTGATTCTAAAACTGCTTCTATGTGTGTAGGAATGTTGTCAGAGTGATTATGTGAGAAAATTTGTTGAATATAATATGAAACGCTAGGATATTCTCCTAATTATATTAGGTTCAGTTTGAAACTACACCGTGGCTTGGTAAAAGCACTGACAGCTTCCCTACTCAAGTTCTGTGCTTTATAACATACAGTTGGATGGTGTAGCAAACTGTATTTAATGTAATCTATCTAAACAGATGTTAATCAGGCTGGTGTGATAGGAAGTTAGCTGCTGTATGCTTCACTCACTGCAACTCCTCAGCTGCATTTCTGTCTTTGATTTGATCTTTTGTTACTCTTCTCTACTTCTCCTTTATTACCTACTTGCTTGCTGCAGTTTTGTACATCCATGAAGATTGCACACCATGACTTGTTAACCGATTCCTCAGTTCTTTCTATATTCTTGCTTTATAATTGTTGTTGATCTTCTGTAAAGTGAAGATTATTTTTATTGCTTTAATGCTGCTCCCCCACAAAAAATTTGCTTTTGACATAAAATTAATGCTTTGAAATGTTCATTGCTGACATGAAGAAAAGGAAGCCAAAAATAGAACCACATAAATCAGGATGATCATTTCAGGTTATTGATTAAAAAAATAAATTTGTCATTTATTAACACTAATGCATTGTATTTCAATGAATTTTGAAGATAGCGTTGTCCTGATGTTTACCCTCAATAGTGATGCCTTTCTGTAGTTGTGACGTAAAGATTTGCATTGCTCAGTATTTCATTTCTGGTTGTGTTGGTGTGATTGATTTCCACATGGCTCCATTAAAATTTAATCCATCAATCCTCTGTGGCTTCCCTAGGAAAGCACCAGTTTTCAAATGTCCATAGAGAATGACGAGAGCTTTTTGAGGAGTTGTGGAATGATTATATCCTGGATCCCCTCTCTCATGACATGGTGACATTCCTGTCCAGCTTGGTTACCAGTCTTTGCATTTTTGTCTCTTGGGATACCTGAAAATTAAAGTCTTCATAGGGAAGCCCCAGACAATTGTGATACTGAAGTGTGTTGTATGCAAATCAATTACAGCTATGCCATCCCATCAGGTTTGATACATTACTATACCTATGGAAATTGGCACTCTAAGGGGGAATATACAAGGTCCTGAGCTGTAGTTTATTCATTCCTTCTTTTTTTAAATAGAACAGGTTTTTGTTTTGCTATGGACCATCTTTTTTAGGATCACTGCTGTCTTGTTTTTCAGCAGCTGCTACTTTCTTCTTCAACGTTCATCTTGTTCTTTGGAACTTCTTTTTCAACTTATTGCGTCTATGGATTTTGTGCATAGATTCTGCATTCCCTTTAGTCCATACTGAATGGTGCATTCCTCTTTTCTCTTTGGAATGCTGTTGTTGATGTTGGAAAGGCTTAAACTAGCATCTAATCTATGGCAATGCCACCAGAAATGTCTCAATGAGCAATGTAGAGCTTTGTGTTACGACGACAGGAGCGCACCGCTCATGCTTGTAAACATCTGAATGATTTTATTTTCAAAACCCATTGTAAAACTGCATGTGTGATAATAGATACCAAGTGCAAATATAATTCTGTAGGATGGTAAAGTTAAATGTTAATCTTTTTCTATCTTATTCCATTTAATGTTTCTTGAAATTGAGCGTATCATTATGCCTCACTCAGAATTCGAGTCAAGTGTGCAAGAACTTGAAATCATTTTATGTTTGGGGCTTAAATCATTTAAAGTAATTGTGATGCTTATGCGTGTTGTGTAGCTCTCATTGATTTTGATGTTACAGTGTGGAAACTTGCTGACTAGTTTCATTAAATAGTGTTGCTCTTAAAAGTATCTCATGGATGGGTTATGTGTTGTAGACATTGAGAATCTGTGATCCTTGGTGTAAGACTTTGATTTATGTATTGAGGTGACATAAGCTGATTTCAATTTGTCTTATAATAAACTTCTAGGTATGAATGGTGGTCATTTTTGAAATGGATTTCACCACAAAATAAAATGAGCCCTGCAGTTATTTCTTTCCTTAGGTATGCTCTAAAAGTTAGTTCGGCACTGTGAAATTTTGGCTTTGTATATTCTATTATTTATTTGTTACCAACTAAGAAGTCAGTGCATAAGCTTTTGTAGCCCCATGATTTTGCATTGCACTTTTAACTGTTGATTGTTCATAGCTTGTCTTGTTTTATGATTTGCAATACTTCTAATAATTGCAGGTGTGGTAAATTTTTCATTTATTTGTTTGCGGAATTTTAGGAAAGAAGTTGTTAGCAGTCGATAAGTTTGCAAAGTAAAAAAAAGGTACTCTATGGGGCATCTAAAATTACATTCATTTGTGACCAGAAGCATTAAGTTTTTAATTTTGAAACATTTCAAGATCACATTAAAAAAAGCCTGAATACTCTAACTCACTCAATGCTCCCCCTTTCAGTGTTATTTGCATGTATCTTTCTTTCTTTTCACTCACACGCCAATTTATGTAAAATCATTTTGAAATGCAGTTGCCCTTGGGGTGTCATTTAAAAGTTATCTTTTACTGTCATTATTTGCTTATTTAAAATCACTAGAAACATTAGTGCTAAATGCAATCAGTGTTACTTGTATTCTCAACATGAAAATTATATTGAAAATATGCTCAACACCTGGGAAATATAATTTGAACAGAACAGATGAAACTGAACTATAATGAACGTTGAACCAAGCAGTGTTGTTGGTGGCAACTTGCAGTTTAGGTAACATTTGCATGGAGTGCAGGTGTACTACTGAGTTTTGTTATGATCACCAACTGCACATGTGTGGCTGTTTGTTGGATATATGCAGATAAGTTACTCTGGTGTCAATGAGCTGCAAGATGAATGTATTACTTTGCAATGTTCTGCAACATTCTTTTTAGCACATCTCAATTTCTGATTGTGTGTTGGTGAGGAGCTAATTTATTCCAGGCAACTTTTTTCATCTGCAGTTTCTTCTTCATCTTCTGACTAGTAGCTTCTAAAATCTACTAGATTCATTCTTTGAAAAAAAATTGATTGGAATTGATGTCAGTTTGTTAGTTTTTTAAATATACATCTCTTTAAGGAGGTTTTCCCTTTGCATAGATATTCTTTATAAAGTTTCCCTTCATTATGAGGTTTAAGCAAGTTTTTCCTTTCAGTAAGTTGAGGCAGGTTCTTATTTTTAATAGGTTCAAGTAATTGTCCTGTGGGAGTAGGTTTAAGTTGCCACATTTTTTAGTTGTAGTAAGTAGCTTTCCCTTAAAGTTCATGTGGGCATTTCTTTTGGAGCAGATTTTTCCTGTGAGTAGGCTAGAGCAGGGATCTCCTGTGAGTAGGCTAGAGCAGGGATCTACTGTGAGTAGGCTAGAGCAGGGATCTCCTGTGAGTAGGCTAGAGCAGCGATCTCCTGTGAGTGGGCTAGAGCAGGGATCTCCTGTGAGCAGGCTAGAGCAGGGATCTCCTGCAAGTAGGCTAGAGCAGGGATCTCCTGTGAGCAGGCTAGAGCAGGGATCTCCTGTGAGCAGGCTAGAGCAGGGATCTCCTGTGAGCAGGGTAGAACAGGGATCTCCTGTGAGTAGGCTAGAGCAGGGATCTCCTGCGAGTAGGCTAGAGCAGGGATCTCCTGTGAGTAGGCTAGAGCAGGGATCTCCAGTGAGCAGG
>JACJUY010002372.1:43748-69028 GCA_014220935.1 Platorchestia sp. MABIK | reverse complement strand
TGTGAGTAGGCTAGAGCAGGGATCTCCTGTGAGTAGGCTAGAGCAGGGATCTCCTGTGAGTAGGCTAGAGCAGGGATCTCCTGTGAGTAGGCTAGAGCATGGATCTCCTGTGAGTAGGCTAGAGCATGGATCTCCTGTGAGTAGGCTAGAGCATGGATCTCCTGTGAGTAGGTTAGAGCAGGGATCTCCTGTGAGTAGGCTAGAGCAGGGATCTCCTGTGAGTAGGCTAGAGCAGGGATCTCTTGTGAGTAGGCTAGAGCAGGGATCTCTTGTGAGTAGGCTAGAGCAGGGATCTCTTGTGAGTAGGCTAGAGCAGGGATCTCCTGTGAGTAGGCTAGAGCAGGGATCTCCTGTGAGTAGGCTAGAGCAGGGATCTCCTGTGAGTAGGCTAGAGCAGGGATCTCCTGTGAGTAGGCTAGAGCAGGGATCTCCTGTGAGTAGGTTAGAGCAGGGATCTCCTGTGAGTAGGTTCAATCAGTACCGTTTCATTTTCAGCAAACTCCAACAGTAGATACCCCCCTGATCGTGTTGTGACATGTATCAGTACAACTTCACATATGTGCCGAGTAGATTTGGCTAACTTTGTTACACCCCCCCAGTACCATGATTATGTGAGTGCAGCTCCACATGTGGCGAGTAGGTTTGGCTAACTTGGTTGCGCCCCTCAGTCGCGAGCTCCCATCTCAGCCAAGCTGGTGGCCAACATGCTGTCCGTGGCAGGCGCCGACCACATCATCACGATGGACCTCCACGCCTCACAGATCCAGGGCTTCTTTGACATTCCTGTGGACAACCTTTACGCCGAGCCTGCTGTGCTCAAGTGGATCAAGGAGAACATCTCCGACTGGAAGAACAGCATCATCGTGTCGCCTGATGCTGGCGGTGCCAAGAGGTAGTATTGGCTTGTTTTTACTTTGACTTTAATAGAAATGTTTCTGTAATTGTCTGAGTTGCGATATTTGTATTGCAGCTTAATACGTTCACCGCGGTTGTGAACGGATGGTTTGGTTATGTTGTATCAGAGTAGGGAAATTGACTTTAATGCTCGAACACGTTTTTATCCTTCCTATGAAATACGACAAATTCAATTGCACCATGCAATTCACCTGATATGATAACACTTATCTTAAAGAGGTCACAAAACACGTAAAATGTCATTCATTTACACTGCTACATGAAAGATCAATTTACCGACTGGAACACATATGGCCCAATGTGCGGGGAACGTGTTGAAGAAGTGTTCTGCATCCGAGGAGCAGGTGCATTTCCTGCTGGTTTATTGTTCCTCATAGTGAAAGAACATCTATTGCTTCATTTTAATGGATGCTTGCCAGGGCGTTCAATACACTTATGTCCTAGTTAGTTTGTTATAAAACTAATATCTCAGTTTGCTGTAATATTTTCATCACACTTAACGTTAATGAATGGAACCAACAATTAAAAGATGACATTTTCATAAGGCTGCTTTGGAGGTTACTTTCATCTTAACGCTACTTCACAGAGTTACTTCTATTGCTGACCGCCTCAACGTGGAGTTTGCGCTCATCCACAAAGAGCGGAAGAAGGTGAATGAGGTTGCATCCATGGTGCTGGTCGGAGATGTGAAGGACAAGGTCGCCATCTTGGTGGATGACATGGCTGACACCTGCGGCACCATCTGCCATGCAGCTGACAAGTGAGTCGCCGCCTCTAGTGATACATCTCTCATGGGAATTGATGCAATACCACCTGGTAATGTGACGTTACATTTCTCATGGGACTTGATGCAATGCCGCCTGGTAATGTGACATTGCATTTCTCATGGGACTTGATGCAATGCCGCCTGGTAATGTGACATTGCATTTCTCATGGGACTTTGATGCATTTCTCATGGGACTTTGATGCATTTCTCAATGGACTTTGATGCATTTCTCAATGGGCTTTGATGCATTTCTCAATGGACTTTGATTCATTTCTCATGGGACTTTGATGCCTTTCTCATGGGACTTTGATGCATTTCTCATGGGACTTTGATGCATTTCTCATGGGACTCGATGCAATGGGTGATGTGGCCTTCTTTGATGAATTTTTCATTGGGATCAAACCATCACTCCACTGTAGCACTGTCTTCTTTGGTATTTTTCAGTGAGTACTTAATTTTAGGTGAGTGATTTTCACTGTGACTAGCGAATTGAATTCGTTGGTTGCAAAGTGGTGATGAAAAAGTTGGAATCTTGATCGTAGTAATAATAGCAATAACACTGCCACATGATAGTGACATTAGTGATGCTCATGATAGTGACAGCAGTGATGCTAATGATAGTGACATTAGTGATGCTCATGATAGTGACAGCAGTGGTGCTCTTGATGATGATGGCAGTGGTGCTCTTGATGATGATGGCAGTGATGCTCATGATAACGGCGATGCACAGGCTGCTGGCTGCGGGGGCGATGAAGGTCTACGCCATCCTGACTCACGGCATCTTCTCGGGCCCGGCCGTGTCTCGCATCAACAACGCGTGTTTTGATGCCGTCGTGGTGACCAACACCATCCCGCAGGTGTGTGGTGTGGTGGTGGTGACTGAGGGTTGAAGTGATGCTAGCACAGTCTTAGAAATGATGTGTGCATGGTGGTGGTGGTGGTGGTGGTGGTGACTGAGGGTTGTAGTGATGCTAGCACAGTCTTAGAAATGATGTGTGCATGGTGGTGGTGACTGAGGGTTGTAGTGATGCTAGCACAGTCTTAGAAATGATGTGTGCATGGTGGTGATGGTGGTGGTGTCTGAGGGTTGTAGGTGGTGCAAGCACAGTCTTGGAAATGATGCGTGTGTGTGTGGTTGTGACTGAGGGTTGCAGTGATGCAAGCACAGTCCCAGAAATGATGCGGAGAGGCAACACGTCGTGCTCGGTTAATTATGGACCGTATTAATTAATTTTAGTTTATCTGGAATCTAAGGAGTGATGAATAGTTTTGAACAACTGTTGAAAGATAAAATTAGCTTTTGGTAATTTTCAAATTTGCTGCCATTGTAAAATGAAAGAAGTATCACGGTAGTTTGTTCAAAACTGTCATTAACTACATGTAATGTTGAGCGTTTTGTGTGGTCTTTATGTGTACACAAGTTTTTGTTTGTGCTGCTTTTTACTGCTGACTTCCATCCTTGAAGTATGATTTTGATATTGTGTGCGTGAAAATGAAGAAAATAATGGAAACGTAATTTTACGATTTACTTCCATTAAATTAGCATTTCAAGTGCCATATAGGGGAATTCAAGGGAAGTGTAAAAGCTACATCCTTATTTATTTGAGACATATTTAGTCTAGCACTGCTTGAATTTGACTTACTCTGTACATTTGTAATGCAATAGAAATCCTTCTTTGCTTACTTTGATTACTTTGTGCAGGATCAACACATGAAGGAGTCCAGCAAGATCCAGCTGATTGACATCTCCAACATCCTGGCGGAGGCCATCAGACGCACCCACAACGGAGAGAGCGTCTCCTTCTTGTTCAACTCCGTGCCCTTATAGTCCGCTCCCTTGTGAGTGTTGCGTGCTGTTGTGTTGTGTGCACTTGTGTTGAGCGCTTTTGTGTTGTGTGCTTTTGTGTTGTGCGTGCTTTTGTGTTGTGTGTGCTTTTGTGTTGTGCGTGCTTTTGTGTTGTGCGTGCTTTTGTGTTGTGCGTGCTTTTGTGTTGCGTGCTGTTGTGTTGTGTGACATGACGAGGAGTTATTTCGGGGAAATTGTGTTACAAAAGTAGATTCTTTAAAGGTGCCATATTTTGGAGATCAGTTTGCTTTAAGTATGAACTGTTTTTATACATGAATTTTTTTCAAACACTCATTATTTGTTCTGTCTATAATCGTTCATCAATTTTTTTTTGTGAATTATATTCCCTATGATTAATCATGTGTTTTATCGCCAGACTTTTCACGCCCCTACTCAAACTCCGACACTTATTTTTGCGACATCTCAAGATGAAATTTCACGGGCACATTGACACGTGGAACTGTGGGGGCTACGCTTCATAGCTCCTGTGGATGCGGCGTGCGTTTGCTACACCTCGTTATTCTCCAGCCTCTGTAACCGTTCTCACATCTTCTGCTATTTTATGCCCATTTTTATTTGGTGGAACTACTCGCACCTCATTTCCTTTCCTGGCGTTTGTGCGTCGCTTGGCTGCGCTCTGTTTTAGTTAGATCGAGGTGCCTGTACAGAATGTTAGTCCTGCTCTTATTATCATTGCTGTTTCACGTTAGCTTGTTGAAAGATGCACTTTGTTTTTTCTCTGTAGAAGTGGTTTGGAGAGTGGATTTTACGGAAGAAAATTGAGCGTAAATATCAAATTTTGTTTTACTGCTTGCGAGTGAGTTAGATCCTGAACTCCTTCGTAATCACCGGAGCCCTCGGATTTGAGATTCTCTGATATTTTATGGTTTGTTTATACGCGTCTGGGATTCTTTTTCTTCTGCATTATAGCACCTCAAATTTATCAGTTTTTTCTTCCTGTTGCCCGTGTCTTGAATAAGAGCCCTTTTCTATATCGCACTTTCCTGCGTATTTTTTTGGTTTGTTTCCTTGAAACACCGCGGGGAAGCGCACTGGCGGGTTCACACTCATACCTGACGTCTGAATTTCTACCTTGGCGGGGAAAATGAAAGAGTTTCAAATGTTGCTGTGATGATCTCGCATAGATCGACACATTGTGGTGCGGGACAGTCTTGGTAGGTGCGCGTTACTGAAGCTCTAACAAATAAATACCACTGAAACTAACACTGCAATATTCAGGAGCGCGACAACCTGCGTGTTGTGTTGAGTTTCAGTTCAAGCGATTTGGTGTGTGTAAATTTTCTGGGGACACGTTTTTTCGTTAGCTCAACGCTTTTGCAGTGGTTTCTTTGGCGCTGTGACTGATTAGTACGTTATTTTTGTCAAGTAAAGCAACTTTTTACATCGATTTCATTCTTGCATTGACTGTGTGACGGTGTCGCCGCCGTCGGTTCCCATTCTCGCTCGATTCTAGGGCGAGGTTTCAGGCTTGGGGTCATTCTTGTAAGGCATCTTAATCGAGTTGCATCTTACTTGTGTTGCACATTAAATATGGTGCGTCTTACTTGTGTTGCACATTAAATATGGTGCGTCTTACTTTTGTTGCATCTTACTTTGCATAAGCTAAGTGTTGATTTAAGGCTATTATCTACTTAGCGTTACTGTCACTCGTTCCCTGACTTTAACAAGTTCGTTTCTGTTCGCCAGTTGAGCTTTCGAGTTCTTTATTCAGATCTGATATCTTTTTCTTTGTACTGCTCGTGAATTAATTTTGTTGGCCACTCTTATTTATAGGATTCATGCAAATTTTTGCTCGACTTTCTTTTTCTCTAAGATAAGTTTTATTTAGAAATCTTATTTGTCTTCAAACTATAAATTCTTTCCACGAATTGTAGGTTTAAATACCTCCTCACCATTGCATTCCTCTGGTGTCCCTCCTTCAGAAAGGTGCCATATTAAGCAGCCGTGTGTATATTGGTGCTTTGTAAGTTACTTAATGAACTCACCCTAGATATCTTGCCGTAGGTCTTTGTTAAAATCCGGGACTTATCACGAGAGATCTCGTGCTCGAGTCGGGTGACTGACTCAACTTAGTGTGTAATTGTTTGAGCTAGGGACCGATAATTGAAATGAAATATTTTAGTGAGATGCGGATGATGAAAATAATACTGTAAGTAAAAACAGGCCTGGCAACCTTTAATTGAAAAAGAGGTCTGGGAAGGCGTTAGTACAACAAGTGTATGTATGGCATTAGGAGACCGTTGTTACTCCGCTTTGATGTAGTTGTGTTGATAATTGCTGGTGAAGGCACCGATCTTAGAACCTGGCACTGTCCAGTTAAACTTGAATGAAGTTAGCCGCTCGCTGAAAAAAATGATTAGTGTAGGAAGAAGATTTCTGAGGAAGGAACGGCTTCGAATAAGGAATAAATAAGGAAGATCTTTGTCCTAAGCAAGATCTACAGTAGATTTTCAGTTCCAAAGTTATTTTCATTCGCTGAAGGTTGTCAAGATACTTCAAAATAGTAACCCCGTGGTATGTATTCCGTGCGCGATATGCGACGTATTTCTCATCAATGAAGGTAATAATCGCCTTGTTTACGCTAAGAAAGCCCTTGCTTGCATGCATTGACGGGTGAACTCGTGGATGAGCGGATCCAAATGCCCAACTTTAAATACGACGAGTCACCAAGTCGTGCAGGTGAAGACTAAGTGTCTGAAAGGGAACTATTGGAACGCTTTCTTCAAACGTTAGGACAATAAATCTCTCCTAAAGGGGAATTTATTTGAAGAGCGAAAGTAAGAGTCTCTTGTAGCTTATCATAATCCAGATAAACGTGCTTAACGAAAAGAGATATGAAAAACTCTGCTCATCTCCCTACAGCAGTTGTAGACGTATTAGTGAAGTGTTCTTGAAAATTCCTCTAATAACCGGTGTAAAGGTCACAAAGATACTTCGAATAACCAACTTACTGAGAAGTATATCATGTAATCGGTGCAGTTCAGAATCTCCTTTCTTCTTAGTTCATGCAAAGGTTAAAATATTGATCTTCCCGTGGTACTGAGATCTCTTAAAAATGATCAGTTTTAAGACGTCTCTAACCCTGATGGCAGCGAGAAGTTGCGCGAGCTTCACGGATCTCGACCTCGCTCTGGACACTGTGATTTACACGTCGCAAAGCCTACGATGTAGGTATCTTATTAGGACTTAGCTTTCAAATTTCACTCAAGTATGTACCTTCTGTGTCTGATCTAGGGTCGCACTTGACGTCCCTTAAAACCCGTTTCAAGATCTGTCAGGGTGTGCTGAACAGATTGATATATTTTGATATGTAATATTGGCATATTTTATAAAGGGCATTAGTTTTTTTCAAGTTCACAATCTGTTCATATCAAAAGTCGATGAAAGTTGTTACCTATCCCTCTGGTGAACATTGCTTTCAATTATAAATTCCTTGTGTTGGCTGAAATTGGTGACCCAAGTTGGCATTATCTTAAGATTTACTGCGTTGTCATCCTATCCACTTCACTCGGAAATAATTTCTGAAGTTGAACTTTTTCATTTTCTTTTAGTAAAACGAATAATTGTTTCATGAGTATTACTCCATTGGGTTGGCTTTGATGTGAAGGATTTGCTGTTTGTGTTGACTGGGCGTAGCAAAGCGTGTCGCGACTGCTGAAATATGAGATTGTTGACGACTTTATCCGATATTAATCCTGTCGCAACAGCTCGTTCATGTACTGTCTCTAAAAGAGACACGTCAATGGAACACCCGCAGTGATAGTATCAAACAAATGAGCATTAACAAAAGTTGAAAAAGCTCCCGGTTGTTTGAAAGTAACTTTTTATTTTCAGTGTACTAGTTTGATTTCGGAAAGTGTGAAGTTGAGCAAATCTGTGCGCACGAGGTGCACATTCTGTGACGCTACACTTTCGGATTTCTTGGTTTTATTGAAATTTTCATTGAACATTGATAGACTGGCCATAGTTTGAGTTTGTCGTTGTCGAACACTTGAGAAACTATCAGCGCCTTGTCCCTAGAATGTAAACCCTGGTAATGATTAGATAGAAAACGCTCGTAATTTCCACTCATGTCCTGGGTGTCATTCATGCACAATTCACATTTTTTCAAGCCTCACTGAAAAACAACCTTGCTAATCTCATGGAAGTGTTGGTGTTTCAAGAAAAAGTTCATACAGAGCAAAATAGGGTTCACTGCTTTTTTAGAGTTCCATTTCGTTTAAAATGGGCCTCCCGCAGTGAGCAAAATTAAGGTCACAGCATATTTAGTGCTCCATTTCGATTGAAAACAAACTCCGGTTAGCGAAATGGGAGTCACATCGTTTTTAGAGTTTCATTTCGTTTGAAATAAACCTGCTGTGAACGAAAGACTTGTCACAGCGTTTTTGGAGTTTCATTTTGTGAGAAATAGGGCTCAGAGTTCCTTTCGTTTAAAATGGACCTAATCCGGTGAACACCTTGAGCCATTGTAGCCAAGATGTGTCACAAGATCTCTCTGACTTGCTTTATGTGAGCTTCATGCTCGGATAATCCCAAGGTCCCTTTATTGTACGTCTGAACTGGTGTTTGCAACGAAAAGTTAATTCTCATCGCGCTGACACCGTTTCAGGACAACGAAGAGTACGATGCGAAAATGAGCATCGACAAAAGTTAACAAAGCTCCCGATTGTTTTGAGTTGAATCTAGTGATTCGTACTCGTATTTTTGAGTGTCGAGTTCCTCAGAGACAACCCATAGGTACATTTTGCCCTTACCTTTAGGAAATCTCATGTAAGTACTCTGAAATATAAATTAAATTCCCTTTTGGAACAAACAATTCTCTCGGTTTTGTTGCCTGCAAGTTTTATTGCAGGGAGTTTTAGAGGTCAATTCTTGGTCTCATAGCGAAGCCTCTGAGTCCATTTTTTTAGCGGTACCTATTGGAGAAGTGCATTGAGCATTATGACGCAATGTGAACTAATGTTGCAACAATAAAAATATTGCTGGGACTTGTGTTTTCTTGCAGAGTTTGATTCGCAGGTCACTTTTGCATTCAATACTGAAAGGATATCACTTACTTTGGACTTGAGTTACAGACTTCCATGTATTTCGTCTAGGAAAGCAGTCACAAAGTGTTGCGTAAATTGCGCTGTGTTCATCAGTGGTGAGGCACTCAAGTTAGAAGCAAGATGTATTATTCTAGTAAAGCGAGCTCCTCTATTCGTGACGTAGCATTTGCAAACACTTTAGAGAAATGACCATGACACAGTAATGGGTGATCTAGGTTGGAGAGGTGAAATGACGTAGAAAGCTTAGTTTCGTCTTTTATATATTCCAATCAAATTTCCTTGCAAATGTATAGTACGATAACTTGAAATCAGCTCTACTCCCAAGTTAAACTCTCCATTTCTTGTCGCAAGTGCCATGGTGATTAAATATCTACGTTTTGAACTGATCTTTATTTTTTGCCGAGAAAATTTAAAGCTTGGCTTTGAAAAATGAAGCTCAGTTGAAAATCTCAACAACTTTTAACTAAAACCATCTGTGACTTGTGAAGCTGTTGACAGGAAATGAACACATCATAGTGCGCAGAGTGAACAGCTGAACGCGTGTCTGAGACGAAAGATTCTACTCGCTCACGTTATGCTTACATCGAAAATCACTGCTAGAAATGATGGCGAATGCCTCCACACTTGTTTCGTGTGTATGTCGGTGGATAATCGTGAAGCGATCAACCTATTTTTCAACGATTCATAAACTTTACCTTACCAGTGCGGTACCGATTTTTCGGTAGTTTCTGAACCTACTGCTGTACCTTATTTTTGGTACTTTTCTTAGTACATTACAAATGTTCACTAAATGAAAATAACCAACTTGACGTGATCATGCCTCATGGGTATCTTTTGCAATTATCTGCCCTTGTGTGATTTTACTTTTAACAGTTAGGTACAGGGCCTCACGTCTGGTAGGGTTTAAAAGCGTGAGTGAACTAGTGTTATGTAGTTGAAGCTCCTCGCTTTTGTAGGATTATTTTCAGAGTATACGTCGAATTTAACTTCAGTACTTCATCGCTTGAGCTGTTACAGCTTTAGCGATGGCGGCCTAAGTGCAAAGCCGCGGGATATTTTGATCTTTTGATTTATTTTGGATGTAGTGATAGTGAGTCAGGATTGGAGAACCATTGGACGCGTTATTCAAAAATTAAATTTTAGGGACCTAAACCATGTGTGAAAATAAAGACAGGAGACAGACCTGTGTAGGTGTGTGTGTGAGTGTGTGTGTGATAAGTCCTTGTTCAAAAATCAGCCTCTTCTCACGTTCTCCTAATCCTTCCTTTGGTAGAGGAGCGTTGTAATCGACACTTTCGCCCTGCAGTATTTTTTTACGATAAAATTGAATTCGGAGACTGGCATTTTATTGTTCCCTCTATTTATTACTGTGTTTTCATCAAATTGAGCTTCGTTTTTTCACTGAAGGTTGTGAACGAAGTTTCGGTAGCAACAAATGGGTTCAAATTTACTTACAAGTCCCGCAAAAAAAACTTGGGCTGAGATATCAACATGTCAATCAATTCAAGAAATGCGATTACAGAAAATAGTAAAATATAGTTTATTTCCCATAAAGGTGATACAAAAAGACCATCAATGGTTTTTAAAACATCTCAAAGTAAGGGTCCGTCGACGATACGGATACACACACATGAGTATCGTAATACCCATGTCACTAGTCAAAATAAATGATCGAGTGGATGCACACACACTAGTATCGTAATACCCACGTCACTAGTCGAAATAAATGATCGAGTGGATAAACACACACTAGTATCGTAATACCCACGTCACTAGTTGAAATAAATGATCGAGTGGATGCACACACACTAGTATCGTAATACCCACGTCACTAGTTGAAATAAATGATCGAGTGGATGCACACACACTAGTATCGTAATACCCACGTCACTAGTTGAAATAAATGATCGAGTGGATAAACACACACTAGTATCGTAATACCCACGTCACTAGTCGAAATAAATGATCGAGTGGATAAACACACACTAGTATCGTAATACCCACGTCACTAGTCGAAATAAATGATCGAGTGGATACACACACACTAGTATCGTAATACCCACGTCACTAGTCGAAATAAATGATCGAGTGGATGCACACACACTAGTATCGTAATACCCACGTCACTAGTCGAAATAAATGATCGAGTGGATACACACACTAGTATCGTAATACCCACGCCACTAGCCGAAATAAATAGGGCAATGTGCAGTGAAATTGGCTCGCATGATCTAGCATTTCCTGAACTGTCCAGTACAGCTGATCGCAAATCTTGATAGGTATATAGCTCTCCAAGTTCACCTCGCATCTTCATTTCGAAGACCACTGCATTTTGTGCAAAAATTAATTCTAGCGCACACTTCGAAATTGGGTGAAGTGTTAAAACGAGCCACGTATTATCAATTATCTCTAAGGTTCGCTCTACAAATTGCAATGGAATTACTTTCTTCAATGGGTGCTCATCACTAACAGGCTTCTAGTGAAATCCTGTTGGTAAATTAGACAATATCAGCTGGCAAAAACTCATTTCGGTTAGTAGAAGTGAATTATCTGTATTGGATGTGCTGCTTTCAAGACAGCATAATTCTACTTGCACTCATCGGTCAACTTACTTGATCTGCGGCGTGTGTAGCGATTCTGACTCCTGTAAATAACAAATAGTATTCGCTTAACTGCATGTATGAGCGCTGCAGTATTCGCTTCGGTGTACATATGAAGAAAGAAAAGAAAGAAAAACAGGTAATTTCCAATAAAGTTGATACACGATGTGTAAAACATTGGTCTTTAAAATATCTTAACATTAAAGATCCTTAGTTGACATTCACACATGGGTATCGTAATACCAATGTCAATTGTCGAAGTATTCGTTGCAGCATTCGCTTTGATGCGTATACGAGCGTTGCAGCATTCGCTCTGGTGCGTATATGAGTGTTGCAGCATTCGCTCTGGTGTGTATATGAGTGTTGCAGCATTCGCTCTGGTGCGTATACGAGCGTTGCAGCATTCGCTCTGGTGTGTAAATGAGTGTTGCAGCATTCGCTTCGATGCACATTTGAGAGTTACAATATGACGACAAAGTGCACTGAGCGCCTGTGTCTAACGATGTAATCATGTTAAACTGAAGCGTGTATTCTTCTAACTTAGCTAAAATGGGGGCTATTTGGTTTAAGAATTATTAGCGTGGGTGTCTTTACAATTCTGCTTGAGGATAGTGATTCTGCGTTAAAGTAGCGCATTTTTTATACAATTAGCTATTGTACAGTTTTCTTCTTAGGCCAGATGCAAGACGTTCATTTCATTTTTGCTTTTTGTCCCTCAAACCCCTCGTGGAAACAATATGTAACACAATTGGCGGAACCTTGATTGTCTCATTTTGTCCACTGGAATAAGAGCATATTTGATGAAAAGCTAGATTATTGGACATTGAGTCTTGAGTGATGTCTCGTTTTGAATGTGCAGACAAGTCAGGGGAGACATACCTCAATATCTTCGAAAGAATTGCAAAATATATAAACTTCGCATGTGGAGTTGTGAGAAAGGCAATTTCAAGAAACACGGTCATACAACCCCTCTTTTAAAAAATGGGTTGGACCGTATTACCAGAAAGATTCCGTATTCAAAAAGCATGAACCGTGTTCACGTCTCTTTATCTCCCTCATAGTGATACCGTTGTTTTAAAATATCTTCCAATCAGTATTCCAATCATAAAAACCTAAAAAGAAGAATGATGTCTTCATTAGCTATCGTTTATCAGACCTGACAAAAATGAAGCATGGCACTGACGCAGGGATAGGAAAGAGTCCAAAACTTGAGGTTAATTTATTTCATTGAATAAATAAACTAATGAATGACTGGGTTTTCCATCCCGCGAATGGGCTGGAAGACGGGAGAGCTGGGACACCAGCACGCCCATAGCGCCCCTCAAGCACCGTGCCACGATCACTGTCGCGGGAGAACAAATTTTTAGTAAAAAGAAAATATAGAGTCTATAACGACTTTTCAAAAATTTATGAATTAAAAGATCGATTCAATATAAATTATAGTCACGCCGCAAAATTTAACGGGTCAGGAAGACCATGTAAGTAATTGAAGAAAAGCGACGTGAGAATTAGGTATTGGGTGAAAGCCTAGTCTTACAGAAAATATTGCAGAGCTAGAGAATTCAGCTTAAGTAGTAATTAATTAATTGCTACTATTAGCTGTTAGCAGACTGATTCAAGTCTGCGGTAAATATGCTAAATCCCACATTAACTCTCGTAATTAAACAAAGACATGAATTTCAGTACTCTAAACCTAGAACACGAAATGTAATAATTAGAAATTTGCTGAAACAATTTCCGTATTATAGTAAAACAAGAATTGATTTACGGCAACGTTACACAATTAATCTCCCAATTTATTTAAGGTAAGTAAGGCAGGTTCTTAGGAACTGCTACTGACGTCACTACGTAAAAATGTGGCGCTAACCATTACGGTGACTCACATCAGTTAAGCAGCCGAACTCGAGTGGCGAAGCAGAAGCGAAACGCAGGGAGGCAGAAGGTCGGCAGAGAAGTCTAGCCGATCATGGCATCGTCAGGGCCCTCTCGATGTTGAAGCAATGAAGAGCAGAAGACAGAGGCCACGACACCGGCCACACTCAGGAGTCAATCAGATGCTGCAGGCTTAATTAACGAAGAGAAGTACCACAGGTCAAGTGCGGTGGAAGGCTGGTAGGCAACGACCCTGATGCTATGGCAAAGACTGCAGAGGTTGCTTATTCTTCGGTGTATGAAAGAAGAAAACTTTATTGTATAGTACACCGCATGGTTGCGCCCTTTTTTTAAATTAAATTTTAGTGACGTTTTAATAAAATTACCATGGGAGTTATTTACGTTAAATAATGTTTGCCAAAAAGAATTAGAAGAAAAGCTTTCCAGTTTTTCTACAAGACCTGAGACAAAAGGTTCTTTTAGTATCAGGTGATCTGGGCAATTAAATTCTTGAACAACGAAATATTTCACAGCGAACTTTTCACGAAATTTTACATTTCTGTCATAGTGAAGTACGCACAGTAATATTTTGTATGTTGGTAACCTGTCTAGCTAAATGATTGCTCACATGTCTTCAAACTGCTCATCGCTACATTTTAAACGCTATGAAGCTGAATGTTCCATGTTTGGGTTAATTGAATTTTTACGAACTTATATGCAGGTGTATCCTTCTGTAGCATTGTGGATTCTACATTTCTACATCCCAGTTCTAACTAGACCTACAGCAAAAATCGCATTTTGTGCTTGCATAGTACAGTTAACCGTGAAAAGACACAAGTTTAGCCTTTTCGCTGAAACCTTTCTGAGTAAATTTATGTTTGATATTTTTCTTCCACTGAATTGATTCAAACTCATGCTAATACCCAAGATGGCTATTTTCTACATTCGTGCTAATTCCCCAAACCAAAAATGCTACATAGTAACGCTGGGCTGGAACACTGCTATTTATAATGGTCAGTAAATTGTTCTCCTTTCGCCTACGACGAGGATCAAGCAATACTCATAATACCAATTCTTCTTTCTTCATTAGGATTTAACAATTGAAAGATAACAACTTCTTTCGTCTTTAGAAAAATGATAAATATCATAGTAAATGAACAGTCATTTCGTTATTTTTTTGCTCAATAAAATCAATATTTTATTTTCTATGAAAAAACCAACGTCACACACCAGATTTATAAAAACCTAGCGTATTGTTTCTTCGGTTAAAAAATGAAAGAACACACAGACATTGCGCCAATTAGGCATAATTTTTTCGCAATCCTCACAGAAACATCCTAATTTCACACTTATTCATCACTCGAGCACAATCCGCAGCGCAGGAATTCCGTGAATCTCGTCCGCGAGATGGTCGTGGGCGTTGGCGATGTGTATTGGTCTGTGAAGTGATAAAGTATTGGGTTTTTGTGTCATATGAAACGCGTATTCAGTGAAATTTGACGTTTTATGATGCAGTATTTGAAGGTGTTGCAATCAAGTGGACGTGGCGGGACTGACGTTTAGAGGGTTGTATTTTTCTTAAATGTGTTGCCCTCCTCACCATGATCGCCTAGAACTCAACTTATCTAATTCTTGCGAAAACGATAACAAAAACTCAAAATCATGTTCATTTTTAGTTCATTGAGTAATTGAGTAAAGAAAACACTAAAGGTGAGATAGTTATAACGTATTTACTTGGTGTGATCACTGAGAGTGACAAGAATTAAATTTACGCCTGTTGTGCTACTTTACGCATGAATTCAAATGTGCGCAGGAATTCAAACTTTGCAGGAATTCAAGTTTTTCCAGAATTTAAATGTACGTATGAATCCAGATCTACACAAGAATCCAAATTTACACAAGAATCATAGTTTAAGCAACAATCCTTGTTTACACGCGAATTCAAATTTACGCTAGATTCTGAAAGTTCCGCAAGAATCTAAAGTTACGCAAGAATCTTAAGTTACGCAAGACTCTTAATTTCCACAAGAATCTTAAGTTTTGCAAGAATCTAAAGTTACGCAAAAATCTAAAGTTACGCAAGAATCTAAAGTTACGCAAGAATCTAAAGTTACGCAAGAATCTAAAGTTACGCATGTATGTGAAGCTACGCAAGAAACTTACGCCTGGAATCTGTATTTACTCAGAGTTCAGATTTGGGAGAAGATGACGATCTTCATCTGCACATCACAACCGCCAGACTGATGACGGAAGGTAGGTGTCTCGAAAACGTAAGTTCGCCTTATTTCTACGCAAAGCGCCATGACTGCTCACGCTCTGGCCGTATTTACATTTGACGGCATTTGCTTACAGCGAATTATGTGGTTTTCTGGGTCTAGGAGTTTAATTTAACAAAATTCTCATTAGTTTAAGGATTTTCATAATGGAGGTAGCTTAAGGTGTACTATTTATTTGTTGTAAATGTCGAGAGTAATTGTTGATTCGATTCATTCCCGGACTAGAATTCCTGGAGAGATTATCATTTTTTTCAAGATTGCTATCTGTACAAATGGTGCAAATCAATAGCAAGTGTTTGACTTTTAGAAAATTCACACTGCGCAGTGAACGCTGACATTTCTTTCATGTTCTGTGGATGGACGGAAGGACGAAGATTTGGGTAAAGATTTTTTCAGGGATTTCCCCTTTCGAATTTTTCCTTCCCTTCGAATTTCTTTGTTACTCATTTCTTACGCATCAGCACTTACGTATAAAAGTATAAAAAATACATATTTGCCAGTCTACAAAGTAATCAAGTTCGGGTAGACTAATAGTTTACTTTTTAGGTTAATATGGATGATCAACTAAACAAAAAAATAATATCCTCGCAAAGTAACTCTCAAAAAAACGATACAAAGTGCTGACAGATAAGAAAGAAGTACCTTACCTTGAACCCGGACTGCCAGAGAAGCTTTTCTCTCGTCAAAATTCCAAAACTTGGTCTGGCCAAAGCCTAATCTGGAAGCCATGTTTTCCATCGCTAAAGGAGTGGTTTGAGTGGCGTTGAAGCCTCAGTGCAATGCGGCAGGCAAATGGAGATTTCGGTGCAAAATCTTTTAACATAGAGTTTCTTTTGTTTTGTTGGTAGAATTTCTACTAATACGTTACTTTTGGTGGTAGGTTGGGATACGTCACTTTTGAATGAACTTCATACTTAGAGGCGTTACTTCTGATGGAACTTTATACTTAGTGGTACGTTACTTCTGATGGAACTTTATACTTAGTGGTGCGGTACTTCCGATGGAACTTTATACTTAGTGGTGCGTTACTTCTGATGGAACTCTATACTTAACACGTTCCCTGCGTATTGGGCCACATGTGAACCAACAGGTAAATTGCCGCCATTCAGGTACCGGTATAAATGCACGACATTTTATCTGTTTCGCGACATTTTTAAAAAATTATTGTCATCATACTAGGTGAAATGCTATGGTGCAAATGTATTTTTCATCTTCATGAGGAAGAATTAAAATTTTTTCAAACTGGAAAATCGATTTTCCTATTCTGCTACTTACAACCTAACCAAACCAACCGTTAACAGCAGCGGATACGCGGGGAACATGTTAATGGTATGTTACTTTTGACTAAACTTGATGTGTGGTGGTACGTTACATGTAATGAATCTAAATATTTAGTGGTACGTTACTTCTGAAACTTTTCAAAAAGGGGACGTTGAAACTTTCATAAAGTAGTACATTAACTTTTAAACTTTTCATAAAGTGGTATGTTGCTTTTGACGGAACTTTATATTTATATGTGTATGTATATCACTGGGGATAAAAAATTTTGGTGGAAAATAACACTGATGGTAAAAACACCCCACTTGTGGTAAAAACAAAATTGCCGGCGGTAAATTATCTCTGGTGACAAAAGTTCACTGACAGTGGAGTTGTTCTGTGTCATTGGTCTGACGGGGCACGTGATCTGAGGGGCAGGATTCGAGCAGTCATAGAGGAGTGATGGCAGACATTGCGTGTCTAAAGGATTTTGTTATGGATATTTGTTATGAATGTTTGCTATGAATTTTTGTAATGAATATTTGTTATGAATATTTGTTATGAATATTTGTTATGAATATTTGTTATGAAAATTTGTTATGAAAATTTGTTACGAATTTTTGTTAGGAATATTTGTGAGGAATATTTGTTAGGAATATTTGTTAGGAATATTTGTTAGGAATATTTGTTAGGAATATTTGTTAGGAATATTTGTTAGGAATATTTGTTTGGAATATTTGTTTGGAATATTTGTTTGGAATATTTGTTTGGAATATTTGTTAGGAATATTTGTTTGGAATATTTGTTTGGAATATTTGTTTGGAATATTTGTTAGGAATATTTGTTCTGAATGTTTGTTAGGAATGTTTGTTAGGAATATTTGTTAGGATTATTTGTTCTGAATAATTGTTAGAAGTATTTGTTAGGAATATTTGTTAAGAATATTTGTTAGGAATATTTGTTAGGAATATTCGTTAGGAATATTTGTTAGGAATATTTGTTAGGAATATTTGTTAGGAATATTTGTTAGGAATATTTGTTAGGAATATTTGTTAGGAATATTTGTTAGGAATATTTGTTAGGAATATTTGTTAGGAATATTTGTTTGGAATATTTGTTTGGAATATTTGTTTGGAATATTTGTTTGGAATATTTGTTAGGAATATTTGTTAGGAATATTTGTTGGGAAAATTTGTTGGGAATATTTGTTGGGAATATTTGTTGGGAATATTTGTTAGGAATATTTGTTCTGAATAGTTGTTCTGAATAGTTGTTAGGAATATTTCTTAGGAATGTTTGTTGGGAATTTTTACTATGAATAATTTCAGTTCCTGGTTGAGGTTCTATTGTTGGCCTGGACCGTTATTAACGATATTCCAGTAGTGATCCGTTGATGCTATCAGTGCCTCCTCAGGGGATACAACCATTGTATCTGTGTGAATTAGTACTCCTAGGGGGAAAATGTGAGGGCCCGAGCTGAGAGTTAAGTAGGCCTTCTTTTTGTTGAAATAAAATGTTTTGTTTCGTTAAGGACCAGCTTTTTTTCAGTTCACTGCTGTTCTGTTTTTCAGCACCGATTAATTTCTTCTTCAAATTTTACCTTTTCTCATAAACTTCTTTCTCAACTCACCGTTTCTATGGCTCTTCTGCATAGATTTTACGTTCCCTTATCTCCATACGAAATGGGGCCTTTCTCCTTCCTTTCTTTGAAGCCCTTTTTTGCGGTTAGAGAGACTTAAACTAACATCTAATCTAATCTGATACCATCAGTGATACAGAATCTTGTTTATTTGAGCATGCGACATAATTTCCGTGATAATATTCGGCCGATGTATTTTGGGGCTGAATTTGAACGCTTGCTGAAATTCTGTGCAATATATGAAGTTGGGATGCGCAGAGTGAGATTCGGAAATCCTGGAATCATTTACGTAAACGTTTCTATTTTGCCGGAGAATATTTGATTGGAACGGAAAATTATGGATAATATGTACAATTGTATACTTTATTAACTTATTTCTTACAACATATACCGCTCCGATATTATTTGCTAAAATTTGCACTGCTAAATCGTTGACTTCTAGGAAATATCTGTCGTTAATAACCTAGTGACGTATGGATTATTACCCTATGATTCATCGTTAATTACCTTATGATTCATCCTTAATTACCTTATGATTCATTGTGAATTACCCTATGATTCACTCTTAATTACCCTATGACTCATCGTTAATTACCCCGTGATCGCTGCCCGGTAGTTTAATTCGACACAGCGAAGAATTTTACATACAGTTGCTGAAAATCATTTCATAATCTGATCCTCAACACTGAGCTAACCAAACAAAAAACTCAAATCCAGTTAATAAACCCAGTTCACATTGCCCTTAGTCATCATCTGCTTCGCTCGAGAGTTCACGCTCTGCTGGAGCTGGCCCAAGAAGACATCGCTTTGGAAAGCGTCATTGAAAACGCTGCCTAGCTGATCAGCAAGAACTTGAAGCGCACTGATCACGTTCATGTCCTGCAAATCGAGCTCTGGAAGACGATGCTTCACGTAGGTTTCTTCGGCGGCAGCAGGGCAGTTTGTGAGGTCGTTGATTTTGCGCACGATGAAAGGGTCGAGTATGGCATGCAGGTTACCTCCAGGACTGAGTGCCAGCGAGAGCCACTTGAGGATGTCATCGCCCACCATCTCCAATACGGCGTTGATGAGCGCTCCCTCCTCATCGTGCTCGGGGTTCAGGTTTGCGAAGTTCACCTGAGCAGAAAACGCATAGTTGCGTAGGAACAGCGAGGTGGAATTTGAGGTGCTTGAAAAGAGTTTTAAAAAAAGAGAGGTAGAACCTGAGGCGCTTGAAGAAAGTGTTCAAAAGTCGAGTTAAAAACTGAGGTGTTCGGAGAAAGTGCTCAAACGCACCGTGATAAACCGAGGTATTTCGAGAAAGTGTTCAAACTTCAGGGAGCACCAATTAGTGAGGACGTTCATCTGTTCTTGGAAATTTCATCACTTTGAGTAATTACTCAATTAACTGGAAGTTATTTTTGAAGCTTACTTTCTTGGCGCCACCTATTCCTCTAACGAGAGCGACTCGTTCTTAGGCGTGCTAACACATTGCCCGCAATGGGTTAAGCTAAAGTTTAATATTCTATTCAAATTTAAAGTCAATTCTGAAAACGGTTAACATCAAACTCATCAGCCACCGGAATTAATGTTTGTAAAACAACAAAACATGATAATTAATTTAATGCTGCATAAATTAAAAATTTTGTTGAAAATATGTCAATCAATGGTTATAATGGAATGAATAGACATGAATAAAGACTACTAGACTAGCAAAAAGCTTTAATTTCGAGTAACCGTAAAAAAATCAATTTTTTTGAGCGTCCTATTAATGGGGCGCTGGCGAGTAATGGGTTAACTGGATCGTGTCTTCATTCAGTTTTGATTTAGTATTCAAAAAAATTGAGTTAGTAACTGTAGTTTGGTCAGCAGCCTAATGAAAATCCCCTCAGAGACCACCGGTGGGTCCCTTCGCAGGAAGCGTGTCAACGGCTACAGTTTCTTTTAAAGTAGTCAGCCTTTAGAAAAATTTTACGACAGTTGCGGGATCGCTCCTACACTGCGCACTCTTAAAAAGTCGGTAGTGGATGATTTTAAAGTTAAAGGTTTACTAGTCTTTAACTACAAGTGTTTAAGTCTAAGTGAATCAAGGAATTAATTTCTATTGTCAGGTACAGGTGCCTTAGACGATCTGCTCGTGAAGGTTTCCTGACTGTTTTTTTAAAGTACGTGGGCAATAATGACTATCCTTTTCAATTAAAAATGAATTCATTAGTATGATAGATCACGGCATTGGGCTCCGTTATTCAAGAGGCTAATGTCTGGACTGGAATGATTTGTTTTAATAGCCTGGACATCCAAGCTATAAACCTGTTCAAAAAACCGTCTTGCTGATAAGGAAGATTTTTCTTCAAAAGAAAGATGCTATAAAAATTACGAACTGATTGCGGCAAAACGACTCTTTCGAATTGAATATGATTAAAAACTAAAGTCTCTAGGATTGTTGTTTTTTTGAGATAATAAATGAGCCATGACAATTACTTTTTGTGAACTCTGAGCTTCAGGTTCACCAACGAATAATTTCACAGAATGGATTCCTCATATCCCAGGTATTCCATTTCCCTCTCATTTTTTTGTTTTACATGGGTATTACGATACCAAAGTGTAATTATCAAGTAAGGATGTTAATGTTGAGGTATTTTAAAAACCAATGTCTAATATTTCATGTTTGAACTTTGATGGAAATAAACTGTTTTCTTTATATGGGGCGGTAGCAACATGTGGTTGGATACTCACGAAGATATCTTGGGCTGTGAGGACAAAAGTTGTCGTATCCTCCACGGCACATCGCACGCGCTCCAAACCGACGGAAAAGAGAACGTTGAAGCCTTGCAGCGTGACACTGAGAACGGATATGGCGGTCGTATTAGTGGAATGCCAGAGTGGTGCAGGGAACAGATATGGCGGTCGTATTAGTGGAATGCCAGAGTGGTGCAGGGAACAGATATGGCGGTCGTATTAGTGGAATGCCAGAGTGGTGCAGGGAACAGATATGGCGACCGTATTAGTGCAATACCAGAGTGGTGCTGGGAACAGATATGGCGACCGTATTAGTGCAATGCCAGAGTGGTGCTGGGAACAGATATGGTGACCATATTAGTGGAATACCAGAGTGGTGCTGGGAACAGATATAGCGACCGTATTAGTACAATGCCAGAGTGGTGCTGGGAACAGATATGGCGACCGTATTAGTACAATGCCAGAGTGGTGCTGGGAACAGATATGGCGACCGTATTAGTACAATGCCAGAGTGGTGCTGGAAACAGATATGGCGACTGTATTAGTGGAATGCCAGAGTGGTGCTGGGAACAGAAATGGCGACCGTATTAGTGGAATGCCAGAGTGGTGCGGGGAACATATATGGCGACCGTATTAGTGGAATACCAGAGAGGTGCTGGGAACAGATATGGCGACCGTATTAGTGGAATGCCAGTGTGGTGCTTTGAACAGATATGGCGACCGTATTAATACAATGCCAGAGTGGTGCTGGGAACCATCATGGCAACCGGATTAGAATGATGAAGAACGCCCAATTTCGGAGATTTTAACGATCAATAACATGACAATAACATTCTTACTCACTAAGCGTACTGAGAGCCATCAATAGTGTTGAATGAAAGTTAGCTTTTGATCTTTCTAGGTGTATAGGGAACCTCCGATAGTGCTGAACTGAGGTTAACTGTCGAGCTTACTTGGCGGTGGACTCGCCGATGATGGGCAAGCCATTGATTTGGCCTCCGATGATGTAGTGTCCGGAGTAGAAGGTGAGCGCCGGGAACGTCAGACTCAATTTGAACTGGTTGACGCTAACCTCTGGTTCAGGCACCGCGTCGCCGAGGCCGAAAATGCTCACCTCCGTCAGGGCGAGCGATATCCTGCAAATGTCGAGTCGTTACATCACTTGACTGCGTTTGTGCGGTTGCTACAGTTGGTTAGGTTAGAGCAGGATTTCTCAACCGGGGTACATGTACTCCTAGCGGTTCATTTAACAGACTTCATTTGTTAAAATGCATAATATAGATTTACATACAACCGCATATGTATGTATAATTATTAATCGTCACGTGTATTTTTATAGTTCCTTATAATTTTATCTCTGCTGGGGGTACATGAAGATACACCATTCAACTAAGGGGGTACACGACAATAGCAAGGTTGATAAGCCCTGGGTTAGAGTGTGAGTAGCAGAATTGAAAAACCGTCCGTACTAATCAAATTCATTCTTATCTTATCTGAAAAGTATGATAAATATCATTGCCCGATGATATTTTACATCGTATTCCGAAATAAATTTTGAAGAAGGTGGTAGAATAATTTAAATTCTATTCATCCCGCCGGTACACAAATGAGCAATTTACCCAATGGAGAAGCTCGGGAAAGTCTCTCATACCGAACGTTAGGAACTTGAAGACTGGAAAGGTTGCTGCTATCGATAGCATACTTGAAAATTTGCAGGGGGCTTAAATGAAAATAGTATTCGTGAATCGAATTTTTCTCTAAATGGGGCAAAGATAGATTTAAATTCTTCCGGAAGTGCTGGGATTCGTTTCGTAAGTTATTGAAGGAATCTCTCAACCTTGAATTTCTCGTCAAATGCAAAATCTGGGGTATGATCTTCGGTTCAAACATCACAGAAGATCACTTCACACAACTCACTATTATAAGTCCTGGCAAATAAACGGTGTCATAAATTGCTTTAAGACAATTGACTGTGACGCGCGCCACCGGTGGTACACGGAGGTAATTTTTATAATGCTGCTGACCGACCAGTAGTTGCAAATTCAGTTTTCATAAATACTTAATTAAAGCTAAAATGAAGGCACGATCCAGTTCATGTTTTTTTTCAAAATAGTTTACTACAATTGACTTTAAATTTGAGTTTGGCATTGAAGTTAATATTTAGGAGTCGCAGTCAAAGTGTTAAGCATGAGCTGATAGGATACTGCTGAAGCTGAAGTTCACGCTCCATGGAGCTGCTTTTCAAAACGATTAACAAAATGAATTAATTCAGGTGTGTCTTTTTGTAGCGGGCATTTGCAAAATTTTGATGAACATATTAATAAGGGTCGTTTTCTTCGGCTTCAAGTTTCTTCGAAAAATGAAAGTAACTTTACAAGCATAGGATTAATGAGCATTTATTCCACGGGTATTTTTTTTTTGAGTGTGTTCAAATACAAGAGTTTTATCTAGCTATTGTTTCTGTTGCGCGAATCCGATTTTTCTGTGCTTGAATTTCGAAATTTGAATTCTTCGACATCAAATAAATTTTACTGTTGACGCGCTGCTTAAAATGACTTTACTGTTCTCAAAATATCTTCAAAATGCAGCAAACTCTCCCAAGAGACGCTAAATTATGTATTTTAACTTCAATGAGTTCTTTTTCAAAAGAATATTTTAGTTTCAATAGACTTCAAGATTTGTTTAAACTCTATCTGAGCTCTCACGTGTCGTTAAAGAAACTATGTCTAACTTGAACGTAAATTGTTTTCATAAAAATTTAACTTTCAGAAGACTTGAATTTTTTTTTAAATCTCTATCGAAGTTTCCATGTGTCTTTAAAAATATTTACTTTCGACTTAACTGTAAATTGTTTTTATTGAAATTTACTTTCGTTGTACATAAAATTTATTTAAATTTTATCGAAGTTCTCATGTGTCTTTAAAAATTACCATTTTTAACTAGAATGTAAATTGTTTTACCAATAATTATTAACTTTCGGAGGACCAAAAATTTTTTAAAATTCTAACTAAGTTTCCATGTGTCTTCAAAAATAATCATTTTAACTAGAATGGAAATTATTTTAATTAAAAATGAATTTTCGTTTGACCTAAAATTTACTTATATTCTGTGTAAGATCTTACGTGTCGAAGGACAAAAGAGGGAGGAACGGCAGCCAAGGCTCCTCCAGAGTGCCCAGGTAGGTCGTTATTTTCTCCTGCAGCTCCTGCATTGTGGCCTCCTTCAGCGCTGTTCCTGCGGGGACGGTGCAGTGTTGACGTCATTTCTATTGATACGTTTCCTATTCCTATCGATTCGAGACAGGGTACGATCCAGTCAAGTGTATGAATCGCATGTTTCTCTCCAATTTATACAAAGTCTGTTTCAGTCACATATATACATGATGTGGTCCGGTGAAATTGATACATAGTATCTTCCTCTCAAATTTATTCCGAGTCTGTTTCTGTCAAATATATACATGAAGTGGGCCTGTCAAATTTATACATAGTATGTTCCTCTCAAATTAATACCATGTATGTTTCAGTCAAATTGATACATAGTACGTTCCAGTCAAATTTATACATATGTTTCAGTTAAACTGATACAGGATACAGTACAATCCAAACGATACATGACATTCTTCTTTCAAAAGGGATAATTATTTTATCTATGGAAATCACTATGACTATAATAATAAGAGACGCGTCCGTCCGTCCGTCCGTCCGTGTGACCCCCTCTTCTGATCGATAGCATTGATAGCAACGAGGATAAAGCTAAACAAATACAAAAAATATTCTATTGCAACATTTTTCTGTGGCGATTCAATACCCTTTCACTTGCATTATGGTATCCAGAATACGCAAACGGCTTATTTTAACAAATAGAAATTTTCTTTGGAGCTTTCTCTGCTGAAATTCATCATTTTGCTTTGATATTTTAATTGATAATGCAAAAAGAAATATTTTAAATTCGTTTAACCAGTAACCTGGCTGCCACTTAGTATAAGGCCCAAGATTGAATTGATCTACGTTGAGGGTACAACGATCGCTGCAACTCTACGTTGAGGGTACAACGATCGCTGCAACTCTACGTTGAGGGTACAGCGATCGCTGCAACTCTACGTTGAGGGTACAACAACCGCTGCAACTCTACGTTGAGGGTACAGCGATCACTGCACCTCTACGTTGAGGGTACAGCGATCACTGCACCTCTACGTTGAGGGTACAGCGATCACCGCAACTCTACGTTGAGGGTACAGCGATCACTGCAACTCTACGTTGAGGGTAAAACGATCGTTGCAACTCTACGTTGAGGGTACAACGATCACTGCACCTCTACGTTGA
>JACJUY010002372.1:27855-43508 GCA_014220935.1 Platorchestia sp. MABIK | reverse complement strand
AGCCCTATCTACAACAGCCCTATCTACAACAGCCCTATCTACAACAGCCCTATCTACAGCAGCCCTATCTGCAACAGCCCTGTCTACAACTTCAGCTGTACCACCTACATATAGCTGTACTATTCATAGCTTCTACACCCCTCAGAGGAATACTACTATTGTATCTTTGGGAATTAGGGCTCCCAGGAGGAAAATATGAGGGCCCGAGATGAGAGTTAGGTGGGCTTTCTTTTTGTTGATTTAAAATGTTTTTGTTATGTTAAAGGACCATGTTTTGTCGGTTCACTGCTGTCCTGTTTTTCAGCACCTACTACTTTCTTCTTCAACTTTTTCTCGTTTCATGAACTTCTTCCTTAGCTTATTGTTTCTCTGTGCCTTGTGCATAGATTCCACGTTCCCTCAACTCCATACTAAATTGTACCTTCATCCTTCCTCTCTTGGAACATCTTTGTTGTGGTAAAGCGAGGCTAAAACTTTCTTATATAATAATAATCAGGTTCAAAGCATTCTCAAAGCTGTTTCATGTCAGCTTCAGTGAAGTCTGCTATTTCTCAAAACAAATTCTTCGCTGCTGCGAGACTGAACAGAATTGTACTAGGGGAAGGGAATCTATGTAGATTTAGCCGAGTATTTTGCTCGATCATTCTGTAGCAAATTTATTGCACAGGTTCGCTGGGGTTGGGTGAGGTTTGTGAGGCCTGCAGAGCTTCGAGTTTTTCGCCGCCTGCATGTATGTTTTTCTCCGCCTTAGCGATTTAAGTGATTAAATTGCTTAGGCGGCGAAAAGCATACATGCAGGCGGTGAAAATGTCAGATAGGGTGCAGAGCTCTAAGTTCATGTCCCTCACGGCCATGAGGACGAGAGTGCCAGAGGCGAGGAGTCAGATTCCCTCCTAGTTTGCGCTCCTCTCGCCAGAAAATTCGTACTAAGAAGAAACTTTACTACGCTCCTAGGGGGAAAATGTGAGGTCCTGAGCTGAAGGTTAAGGAGTCCTCCCTCTTGTTGAACCAGAGTAACTTTTGTTTTGTTACAGACTGTCTTTTTTGGTTCACTGCTGCCTTTTCCTTAGCAGGTATCACTTTCTGCTTCAACTTTCATCATTCTTTATTAGCTTCTGTCAATCTCACTGTTTCTACACTCACGGACGCATGGTGTGGGTACACTTTGTGCGTAGATTTCCCGTTCTCTTATCCACACTAAATGGTTCCTTCATTATTCTTCTCTTGGTACACCTTTCTTGTGGTTAGGAGGCTCAAACAAAATTGTACTCAAATTTAAGAAGCTTAACTCACAGTTTTTCAAATCACAACGTTAGTAATTTGGTACATTATCTATTTAAATCTACACTATTCGAACTGTCGAATTTCTCAATGCTCAGAATTGTTTGATTTACGAATGTTAATGTTCCGTTATTCTTTTTTTGTAGAATCTTTCGTCACTTTTTGATCTCTGAGAAAACTTTTAACTTTAGACTCACAGGGGAGAGAATACAGTGCACGTTTAGATCACTAAATTCAGATCGCAACAGACATTAATGAAGGAGACGTTGCGCAGACGACGTCGGGACGCAGACGGCGGTGTTGCACTACAGCTACTGGTCGTCATGTGCGTTACTGGAGGTCACTGCTGATTAAAATCATATCAGCAAGACGCTTGTCAGAGCTCATAATAAGATTTGGTTGCATGATAACGCTTGATTAATTTCTGCTTTATCACTTCTTCAGCTATTTTTTAATTGGCTGATAAAGTTAAGTCTTTGATGCGTACCAAAGATACGTAGGGAATTTAACTTGGAAGCAAATAATGAAGGAACTTCATAGAGGTAAATCTGTATTACGTTTCCTAAGTCGAGAAATCCTGTACATGTGACAAGAAGTGAGGACTGGAGATTTACTGAAGACAAACATGAATTCTTCATCTTCCTTGGACTTCCAATTAGTAAAAACTGGACTAGTAAAGGTTGTAATTACCGCGGCGTAAGAGACTGTATCCTGTTTACATACAAACATTCTCGTGTGTCCTATGTTATGCGACTGTATTTTGTATCAATGCAAACTCACTCATGTATCCTGCATGTGTATTGCTTGTGTATCCTGAATACACACATTCAGGCTAACTCACGTGTCCTGTGTAGTGCAGATGTATCTTGTATACATTTCGGCACGCTCGTGTGTCCAGTGTAATGCGCGCCTATCCTGTATTTGTACATCACGGTAGAGGAAACAAGGTAGGGTCATTTCTATGGCAGAAAATACACCTCCTATGTTCGGCTAGCCAATAGAAAGGCTTTATTTTAAACAAAATATATGACGTCATCAAAACGCCATGTCGTTACGACCAATAGTGGAGCCAGATTTTGGGGTAGCAGTGCTAACAGATGCAGTATGAGCGCTGCTATTGGTTCGTTGCCGTGACGTCAGCAAAACCTCACCGTCAACGAAAAAAAGACTGGTTTGAATGTTCCTTGTTTCCTCTACCGTATGTACGTACATTCAGGTTAGTTCAAAATTAACCAGCAGCCCCTGCCATGAAATCCTGATGCTGTTTTTTTTCCTGAAGATCTCACGCTCCCCTGCTTCAATTTGCCCGTTGTTTAAAATTTCGTATCAGGTGTTGATGTCAAATTTAAAGACTGGCTAACACGTTTGCTTCGTTAACAACCTGTTTCGAAACCAAGACGCAATTTCTTTCAGATTAAAAGCACGAGTTTTCGGCAACTCTATTACCAAGATTCAATTTTTAACAAATGCCATCACTGTCTTTTGGCAAAAATTTTTGACGCTAGAGATGTCTTCTGAGGCTGAGAATGTATTGTTCATCAAGAATGTAGCTTTCGTGAACGACCCGTGAAAACGATAATCATGTGAAACTGTCGCGCAACGTAAAGAACAGTTCGTTTTGTGTCCTTCTTGAGTCCTTTAAGTTCACGTGAATGCGTAAAATGCGCTTTTTAAATCCCACACAACTCTTGGTTGTGTGTGATGCTAGAAATATCAGCAACGAAATCAAAGTCTCAAGTACGTAGTTGCTCCGAGACTTAACTTGGTCGTCTCAACTTAAACATGAATATTTGAACACCTAATTCGAATCCAGGTAAATTTTCAATTCGAAGATTCGAAAATGATTTCGCTGAAATTTTATTTCAAAACGATCCCATATCTTCCTATATTTCCTTGCAAACTTATACATCTCAATGGACAGCGTTTTATGGTTCGCTTTTGTAGAATCTTGCTTTTGTACAACTATTGTATCCATGAGAATAAGTGCTTTCAGGGGAAGATGTGAGGTTCCGAGCTTAAAGACATCAGGTTGTCTTTGTATGGGTCATCCTCCGGTTGTCATCAGGTTGTACAGGTTAGTGTGTGTGGGGGAAGGTCAAACAATCCCATAACGTACCATTTTACACCGACACACACACCTATGTTCGGCCTCGCCAGGTACTCAAGCAGAAACCGCTCATCTTTAATCACTCATTTTATCGTGGTCCTGATAACATCAGAGTTCTTGTCTTCTCCTCTTCACGAGGCAAAAATGTTTGTTCTGATAAGCAGGAGGAGACGTCACCAAACCTAGGGGTGTGATAGGCGGCCATGGTTAACGTGCTGCTGTGTGGCCATGGCTAACGTGCTGCTGTGTGGCCATGGCTAACGTGCTGCTGTGTGGCCATGGTTAACGTGCTGCTGTGTGGCCGTGGTTAACGTGCTGCTGTGTGGCCATGGTTAACGCTGCTGTGTGGCCATGGTCAACGCTGCTGTGTGGCCATGGTTAACGTGCTGCTGTGTGGCCGTGGTTAACGCGCTGCTGTGTGGCCATGGTTAACGCGCTGCTGTGTGGCCATGGTTAACGTGCTGCTGTGTGGCCGTGGTTAACGCGCTGCTGTGTGGCCATGCTTAACTTTACCGCCCACATATGATGAGTTCGTGTGTTTTACGAGTCAAAGTTAATTGAATTGATCAGAGTATGTCGTGTGAAAATTGTGGATTTGTTGATTTGATACGGGGATGAGGGATGTAAGGCATGAATTGATTAATTTGATGAGAGTATGTGGAATGAAAGTGGTGCACTTATTGATTGAGAGTATATGGAATGAAAGAGATATTTATTGATTTTATAAGAATACGTGGGATGAAAGGAGTTGATTCATTTGTTTGATGAGAGTGTGTGGGACGAAAGGGATTAATTTATTGTTTTGATGAAAATATGTCTGATGAAAGGGATAGATTTATTGATTTAAGACTCCCCTCTTCCTGAGGTCTGAACTCAGCGCTCTCTCCAAAGACCGTCTTTTATTTAAATTCAAAATGTTTGATTGAAGTCTTCCTACTCTGCACAGGTTGTAGTGTATTATTAATCCCTCTTAATAATAATTGGAAAAAACATCAATGTATTGCATTGGTTGTAATTAATTATTTATGCCGTGCACTGATTAAAATGAGTTATTCATATCATGAACTGATTGTTAGGAGTTATTAATACATTGAATAAATTTTAATGAATTATTTGTGGCTTGCAGTGATGGCTATTTATTTTTAGTACCTTGCACTGAAAGAAATAAATGATAAATGTGCTTTTGGTACGACACTTTCCGGCTCTCAAGACTTTTGTCAAGACTTATATATATTACTGTAATATCTACGAAAATATTGGGAAGATGTGAGGTCCCGCGTGTATGGTTTGGTTGGCCTCACTTTGGTTGGTAGTTTTTCATGTACCATCCCCCTCAGGGGGATACAACTGTTGTATCTATGGGAATTAGCGCTCCCAGGGGGACTATGTGAGGGCCCGAGCTAAGGGTTAGGTAGGCTTCCTTTTTGTTGAAATAAAATAGGTTTTTGTTCTGTTACGAACCATCTTTTTTCGGTTCACTGCTGTCCTGTTTTTCAACATCTACTACTTTCTTCTTCAACTTTGATCTTGTTTCATAAGCTTCTTTCTCATCTTACTGTTTCTATGCCCTTTCTGCATAGATTCCACGTTCCCTAAGCTCCATACTAAATGGTGCCTTCCTCCTTCCTCTCTTTGGATCGTCTTTGTAGCGGATAGGGAGGCTTAAACTAACTAATAATCTAATCTAATCTTCATGTACCATCTTTTTCTGTTACCTGCAGTATTTTTCGCAGTCCCCTCAGGAGGATGCAACTATTGGATCCATGGGAATTGGCGCTCCCAGGGGGAAAATGTAGGGGCCCGGGCTGAGGGTTACGTAGACCTTATTTTTAACTTAACCTAATCGATTGCGATCCAAGATTGTGTCTCTTTCTAGTGAACGCAGTAAACGTAATCACTGAGCCCCATTCTAACTTTTCGCCCCCTGCATGCATGTTTTTCGCCGCCCAAGTAATTAAATCGCTTAAGTGGCGAAAAACATGCATGCTCCGGCGAAAAAGTTAGACTGGGGCGCGTTTAATGTTATTTATTAACGCGTTTCATGACAAATGATATTAAAACTTAATTTAGTTTATCATGAAACGCATCAATAAAATAACACAAAACGCGCCTAATGTTTTACGTTATTGATTGACGCGTTTCACGAGAAATGATTTTAAAACAATACGATGTTAGCTCATGTTTTTAAAGGGCCAAGCTTGCCTGTCGAAAGTAGCATATAGTAGGGATAAATTAACTGAGGCGCTGCAGGTGCCCTAATACCGCACGGTTTTATAATGAGTCAGTCAAACTAACGATGCTTATAGGAAAGTCGGAAGGAGAGTTTGACACAGAGTGTGCCGGGAAGAGAAGAGGTGAAGAGGAAAAGAATGGATAGGGTATCTGATAAAGATGAGTTTTGCGCAAATGATGCTTGTGTCGGAGGGTTTTTTGTGAGTAGTTCGAGGGTGGTGATGCGTCAGTCATGTTCCCCTCAGGGGGATACAACTATTGTATCTATGGGAATTAGTGCTCCCGGGGGAAAATGTGTGAAGGCCCGAGCTGAGAGTTAGGTAGGCCTTCTTTTTGTTGAAATAAAAATGTTTTTTTGATATGTGAAGGACCACTTTTTTCGGTTCACTGCTGTCCTGTTTTTCAGCACCTACTACTTTCTTTTTCAACTTTTATCTGGTTTCATGAACTTCTTTCCCAACTTACTGTTTCTATGGCCCTTCTGCATAGATTCCGCATTCCCTAATATCCACACTAAATGGTGCCTTCCTCCTTCCTCTCTTCGACACGCTATTTTTTGTAGCGGTTAGGGCAGCTTGAACTAACCTATAATCTAATCTAATCTGAGTCAGTAATGTGGTCTTGTTGTTTATTTGAGTCACGCTCTGTATCTTACGTAAAATTATCATTTCGTAACTATGAAAAACAGCCTTTGGTAGAAATATCAAAGCGACAACTAAATAGTTTCTGACCGAAGTTGTCGTTAACTGAGTTTATTGTTATGATTATTATTTATTTGAGCCACGCTCTGTATCTTATCTATTCGGCAACTTCGGGACCAAAGCGAGGGTTCTCACTTCAAATGTGAGAGGCATTGTTAATGTTTTTCATGGTATTATGTAACTGTTTATTGATCAGAGTTCGTCTTTTGCCTACGAAATTTGGAAAGTTGTCATTCTTATCATTGGTTTGCATTAAATTGGAATGCTACTCTTTGAAGTTAACAAATTACTTTAAAATAGACAGACAATATGGCATCAGAAGGAGAGATAATTTCTAGCAACACCACTGTACAGTACACATCTGATCTCATTTTGCGTTAAAACACTCACATGTGGCGGCCGTTTGCGGCTGGCGACCTTGGTGTACCTGTGCCCAAATGTATGTAGATGTGGTTTTCCCTGAAGCAATAGGTGGCGCAGGCAACCTTGGTTTCCCCGTGACCAAATCGAGAAGTGTTTCTCGATAAGAGTTTACTTTTAATGAATTAGCTCTGCAGAATGAGCATCAATTCTTGCTTTTGAGTTTGCTCCAATTTTGGTGATCGTGAAGGCTTTCTCAAGTTGAAAATTAACTATCTGTCCCATTTGTTTAATCCCAATGGAGAAACATATGTTCTTAAAATTACTTTTCCCACCTCAGAATGTATACCTCTACCATGAGGTTGCTATGGCAGCCTCGTAACATATTTGGCTCACAATGCTAATGTTATCAAATGTTAGATATTGAGTAAATGTTATGTCTTCCTCGTTACCCTGTACTGTACAAGCAATAAATATACTTACGATAAATATACCTTTCAAATTTAACAAGGCACTTTAACAACGTCTGCGAGTGGTGAACTCTGACCTGTTGGGTATATTTGACATGTCAAGTATCCTCCACATGTTGGGTATCCCTGGTACTTCAAGTATCCCTGACGTGTCGGCTATCCCTTGTACTTCAGGTATCCCTGACGTGTTGGTATCTGATAATTCAGGTATCTCTGACATGTTGGGTATCTCTGACACGAAAGAATTTCATGGCAATGCTAAGTACACTAAATGAAATTGAAAAAGCGCGAAGAAATTAATCAGATTATGTAATCGGATCTCACCGAGTCAGCTGAAAATTCACGTGAAACATCCCAAATTTTTTCAACGCCAATTTTGGCAATATTGCGTCTGCCAACCAAAGTAAAATTTATTCGCCTGTAAAACGCGGCTTAAACGCGATTAAAAGCGGTGACGCAACGCAAATTAATTTCTCGCTAAACTGTCACTGAGCCGTTAGAGAGTCAGTTGCTCGTGAGCCGTACCTGCGCAGACGTAAATGACCGTCACACGGTCATGAAGACCAGCCAACGACCGTGCGAACTTTGAAGCAAATTTCCTATGAGGTGCAAATTTACGAGGAGAAACGAATATCCTAGGGGGAAAAACGAAGTACGCTGCAACGACCGTGCGAACTTTGAAGCAAATATCCCAGAAAAAAATCCAAATACGCCGCAACGACCGTGCAAACTTGGGAACAAATTTCTTACAAGTAAGCTAAAATTTGCTGCAACGACCGTGCAAACTTGAGAACAAATTTCTTTCAGGTAAGCTAAAATTTTCCACAACGATCGTACAAACTTAAAAACTTCCTAAGCGTAACACAAATTCCGTAGCGGGTACACAGCTATTTCGAGCACCTTGTATGCACGCGTACGCACGCGGCCAGCGACGGGAGGGAAGCGGAAGGAGGCTCTGGAGTGTCAGTGTCGCCGTTATCGGTTTGGCCACAGCGCCGCCGCGAAGAGCTTTGGGGCACATCCGAACACGCACCACCGGCTTCCAATTCTTCACTTCACTTGACTGTAAAATTTGCGCCACTTGCGCAACGCGGGCAGCGGCACCAATCTTTTGTGTTTGGCTATGCTTGAACATTCCGGTCACACCATCTTGCCTTCGCTGAGGCCGTCGAAATTTCGTTTTAGACCACACGGAGTTCATTTTAGACCACCGGGTATCGTTTTAGACCACCGGGTATCGATTTAGACCGCCGGGTATCGTTTAAGACCATCGGGTGTCGTTTAAGACCAGCGGGTATCGTTTTAGACCCCCGGGTATCGTTTTAGACCACCGGGGATCGTTTTGAACCACCGAGTATCGTTTTAGACCCCCGGGTATCGTTTTGAACCACCGAATATCGTTTTGAACCACCGGGTATCGTTTTAGACCACCGGGTATTGCTTTAGACCACCGGGTATCGTTTTAGACCACCTGGTATCGTTTTAGACCACCAGGTATCGTTTTAGATCATTGGGTATTGTTTAAAACCACAGGGCATTCGCTTTAGACCACTCGGGATTATTTTTAAACTACCGAACATTTTTTAAACCACCAGGTATTCGTTTTAGACCACCAAAATTCATTTTAGACCAACGGGTGTCGTTTTAGACCTCCAGGTATTCGGTTTAGATAATCGGGTATTTGTTTTAGACCACCGGGTATTCGTAGGAAACCTCGGTGTTTGTTCTTTATATCTTTTATGCTTTAATTATGCCTCTGGCATTCTTTTCAAGCGATTATGTAGCCTCTGTTTTATACAAACTAGGCTGAACCCCAGTACCAGAAAGAACGCTTTTTCACAGAGCATGACGCGTGTTCACACCTCTCTGATTCTCTCAGAATAGGGCCTATGCTATTAAATTTCTTCCGCCCTATATTCCGCACAAAAAATGGATCGGAGGAATGATGTCTTACTTGGTTACCGTTCATCTGACAAAGGACAAAAGCTCTTTGAGTTTCAGGAGACCTGTTGTGGAATAAGCTCCTCGAGTCAGGGGTTCTCAAACTTTTTTCAACCATGGACCGCTTTCATTACATAAAAATAAGCCGGGGACCCCATCACATGTGTTTGCTTCAGGAATATATGTATACACACACTGTACGCACTGTTTCACAATATCAACAGTCATTGAAAGCTGTAAATAAATACCTTAACTTAATCCACTGTTATATTCGTTAAATTTTGCGGACCCACTTTGAGAACCCCTGCTCTAGAGCATGCAAGCCTTTCGAACTGGAACTGGGAATTAATCCAAGGTGAAAGGAATACGTCATTTCGTATCTTTGCCATAGTTAGTTACGTATTGTAAATTATTCTTGCTCGGCATTGTAAATTATTAAACTAAATTATGTAATTATGTTATGAGTAAATTATTCTTGCTCAACTGTCAAGTTCAACGATTATACGTAAGGTCCCGAACTGAAAGTTCGGAGGATTTTTTTTATTGAAATAGCTTCTTATTATTGAAATAAATTAAATTTTTTGTTTTGTCACGGTCCTTCTTTTTCCGGTTCAGTGCTGTCCTGTTTTTCAGCGCCTAGTTCTTTCTTCTTCAACCTTGATCTTGTTTCATATAGTTCCTTCCCAACTCTTTTTCTATGCTCTGAGATCTTGTGCGAGAACACACCTTGTAGATAGATTCCGCTTACCCTTAACTTAGTACTAAAAGATGTTTTATCTTTCCTCTCTTTGGAATACTTTTTTTTTGGTTAGGCAGATCTTTGATAACTTTCCTAATCTAATCTCATCAAAATGTAATCTCATTAAAATACTACCGTATGTCCCACAAAAACCCGAACTGAGTATTCATTTTCCTGTATTAGCAATACCCGTAATATCAGTAATCAGTAATAATGCATTATTTTCCTTGAAATAAAATGCTTGTGGTATTTTTATGATGGCATTACTGATATGGGAAAATCAATACTCGGTTCAGTTTTTTCTGGGACGTACGGTATAATCTCACCAAAATACTATAATCTCGTCAAAATACTATAATCTCATCAAAATACTATAATCTCACCAAAATACTATAATCTCGTCAAAATACTATAATCTCATCAAAATACTATAATCTCATCAAAATACTATAATCTCATCAAAATAATATAATCTCATCAAAATACTATAATCTCATCAAAATACTATAATCTCATCAAAATACTATAATCTCACCATAATACTATAATCTCACCATAATACTATAATCTCACCAAAATACTATAATCTCACCAAAATACTATAATCTCACCAAAATACTATAATCTCACCATAATACTATAATCTCACCAAAATACTATAATCTCACCAAAATACTATAATCTCACCAAAATACTATAATCTCACCAAAATACTATAATCTCACCAAAATACTATAATCTCACCAAAATACTATAATCTCACCAAAATACTATAATTTCACCAAAATTCTATAATCTCACTAAAATACTATAATCTCACCAAAATACTATAATTATCACAGGAAAGGCATTCATACAGTACGTGTGCACAGTAGCGCAAAGCGCGACGTGTTAACGCTTGTGTGATGTGCGTGTCGTGTTCGTTAAAGTGTACACAACACTCGTATGGTGAGCTCATGCATTAGAGTAAGTTGCAGTCATGTATACAGTAAAGAAAATTTTAACTACATCTGCGGTTTTTTTCACGGTGCTCATATTCGACCAATTTTATCTTAAGACTAATTGTAACAGGAGCTAATTAGAATCAGAGCGGCAATGAAAAAATGCATTCGAGGGTCCCGTAGAGATGTTCCTAGTTGAGAGTACCGAGGGTACATTAGAGGGTAACGTGGCAGGGGCCGTGGAGTGATAGATCATAGAATCCATAGAAGGTACCATAAAAATGAGGGTCCATAAGAAATGTGGGTACCATAAAGATACTTTTGGTTGCTTGCCGTAGTGTCAACAGTTTCTTTGTTTCATGAACCACTGAGCTAATCTGATGTTAGTGCCCTAGTTTTTTTGGGTTACAATTTAATTCGTCTTTTTGATGCACTCGTGCTTATGAGATACCTGCTGAATAAATTTGGGAATAAAACTGAAGGAAATGTATTAACAGTTTTTTTGAAAAATGAATAAGAAACAAAACTCGAGTTGAAGAAATTTTACAATTCCCTTCGCTTTGACGATAAATAAATCGCTCATTATTTCGTCCTTGCGTCATTTAACAACAAAAAAATAATTTAAACACGGTAAATCCGTGAAGATTTGATTTTAAATCTCCGTATGATGGGTCCAGTAGATAAAGCTTTTACACTTCTACGACGTCTAACGACCGATATAAAGCAATGAATTTTCTACCTTAACCCCGTACGTTATGCCCTGCAACCGAGCTTGTAATGGCTTCCTCTTTAAAACAACTTTCAAGACGATTACAATTTGCCTGGATGTTGTTTTGCATGCATATCTTCACACCTTCTTCCGCCTACCGATATCGAGCATTTTTGAAGCCGTGTGTAAGAAAGTCGAGAGCGCTTCATTTGCGAAGTCTTGCAGCAATTTTTCCATACGCTCTTCCTCGGGGCTGCGCTCATCCGAGCTGTCACGCGGGGAAGTGCGTGAACTATCAAAGATGACATCAAATATGCTTGAATTATCACCGAAGAAGTTCAAATCATGTCCAGAAACTCTTGAGCCATTCCTTGATGTGCTTGAATCGTCATCCAAAGTGGCTGTACCATCACCGAAAAAAACAAAATCCTCACCAGAAAATCTTGAGCTATTTTTTGATGTGCTTGAATCATCATCCAAAGTGGCTGTACCATCATCGGAAAAATTAAAATCCTCACCAGAAACTCCTGAGTCATCATCCCTTGGTGTGTCTGAATCATCAGCAAAACTGCCTTGTTTACGCTCAGCAACGAAGTCCTTGAAGGCAGACCTCACACAATTTCTCAAGCTCTGAGGGAACTCGGTAGTGGGCTTTCTGGAACTGCCATCTTGGACTTCATCTTCCACAGACTCTTCATGATCAACTCCTGAGTCATTATCCCGGTCGTCATGAAGCTCAAACCCTAAATCTTTTAGCAGGAGCATCGTTTCTTCGATTGCATTGGAGAAATGAATGCACTGTTTCTCGATGATGGCCACGACCACGCTGTCGATGGCAGGGTGGAGCTTGGTGTCGTCGTTGAAGGCCAAGTTGAGCAGAGCGACAAGCTCCTTAGCGTGAGAGCTGAGCATCGTGTTGATGAGCTCTCCCGTGTCCGTGCCAGGGTTCAAGTCTTGGAAGTTCACCTGGAAGTAATGATGCTGAGTTAGCGTAGGTATTTCAACACTTAACAGCATAAGCCACCGGTGGTACTCGGAGAGAGTTTTCATAATGCTGCTGACCGACCAGTAGCCACAAAATTTGTTTTCATTAATACTTAAAGCTAATTAAAGGCATGATCCAGTTAATGTTCGCCATTTTCAAAATTGTTAACTACTATTGACCCAAAGTTTGAGTTGAATATTGAACTTCAGTTAAGCCAATTGCGGTGAACGTGGTAAAGTGAGTCTCTCAAAGAACAATGTGATCCTGGCCATGCAATGCGGACAGGACAGTAGCGTAACATACGTAGCATCGTTGTAACAAAAACCTTAGACGTGTGTCTTCAGATATTTCTGAATTGTTTATGAATGATTTCTGAGTATTAAATGTTAGATAGCGTATCTAAAATCCAACGTATTGACGTAGAATAAAAATCACGTACATAAGTTTGCATCGCTTTAAACTTGACTTCCATCGCAGGATTTTCCAGCATTGCTCAAGTCTCTTGAATATAGCATTTCTCATTTTTATCCTTCGGTTTCGCCTTCCAACAGCAGAGGTTCACAACGAAATCCATACGTCACAAAAGCCACTCTTTGTTTCATGGAACAAGCCTCAGTAGTACCAAGTGCTCGCATATGCATGTACTTACATACAATGGTGTACCTAATGAAGAGTACGCATGTACTCACCTGCAACGGTGTACTAAACAAAACGTACACATGTACTCACCTGCAACGATGTACTAAGCACAGCGTACACATGTACTCACCTGCAACGGTGTACTAAGCACAGCGTACACATGTACTCACCTGCAACGGTGTACTAAGCACAGCGTACACATGTACTCACCTGCAACGGTGTACTAAGCCCAGCGTACGCATGTACTCACCTGCAACGGTGTACTAAGCACAGCGTACGATGAACTCACCTGCAGGCTGTCGATGGACAGATCGTACGACGTGGAGTTCTTCTCAGCGCAGAACTTGGTGTAGGGCCGCTCTGTGTAGGACACAGTCACCTCGGGCTCCGTCACCGTCAGCCTGCGGGCATGGAAGTTACTCGTGTGTCGCTTGGTGGTGGGGGAAATTGAGCAAATTTAATCGTCTATTTTGCGTCAGGTTATTTATCTATTGTGCTATTGATAATTATTGATCTATTGTGCCATAGATAGTTCATCTATTGGGCCATAGATAGTTTATCTATTGGGCCATGGAGAGTTCATCTATTGGGCCATAGATTATTCATCTATTGTGTCGTATTATTCATCTATTGCGTAATAGATTACTCATCTATTGTGTTTTAGATTATTCATCTATCGTGCCATAGATTGTTCATCTATTGTGCAATAAATTATTCACCTGGAACGCAATTGATTATTCATCTATTTTGTGATAGATTATTTCAATATTGTGCAATAGATTGTTCCGCTATTGTGTCATAGATTGTTCCGCAATTGTGTCATAGATTGTTGATCTGTTGTGTCGTAGATTATTCATCTAATGTGCCATAGATTATTCCTCTATCGTACAATAGATTATTTATTTCTTATGTCATTTATTATCCATTTATTACGCCATAGATTATTCATTTATTGCAGTTATAATCGGCGACGTATCACTTACGATTTGAGCGAGGAATGAGCTCAATGTTTGACTTGAAATCAATCTGTTTCGAGTTACTAGTCAGTAATTAGGAACTAATGAGGTAGATTAATTAGCATAAGCCTGCTAATTTGAGTGATCGATAGCCTAGGGTTGACCTTTTACAGCAGGCTAGTGAGTCATTCTCATTAATTAAACTGTTATACGTATCCGTTACTGCGCTCTATGAACGAGATCGACCAACTGATACGCTCTGATATTGAAGCCTTCTTCATTACTATGCTACATCAATCCATTGGATTAATTGAATGCATTTTTCATTTCTATGTTAAATTAATCCATTGGATTACTAAGATAGAGGTTCATTAACTGAAGGCGAGTTCGCGTGACCGTGACACGGACGTCTCAAGTGCGCACGTGTTCCTGAAGCTTCCTCGTGATTCAACACCACGCGCACACGCGCAGCTCAACACCACGCGCACACGCGCAACTCAACACCACGCGCACACGCGCAACTCAACACCACGCGCACACGCACAACTCAACAAGACGCGTACACGCGCCACTCTTTTTTAAAACACGAGAAATTTGAATATAATAAACTCTGTCTCATTTTCTCAACACGTCCACCACGTTTCCACGATTGTTAACTGTTGGTTTGGTCAGGTAGTAAGTAGCAGAATTGCAAAAATAGACTTCACTGCTCGAATACATTTTTATCTTTCCTAAGAAATATGAAAATGCAATTGCATGATAACATTGCATATGTTATGATAACATTTATTTTCTGAAAAGATAGCAGAACATGAAATGTCATTCAATTTTACCGATCCGTGAATAAGCAACTTACCGAATGGTTCACATATGGCCCATTGCGCGGGGAACGAGTTAGGCCTCTGTACTGATAATTAATATATTCCTGGATAATTTTTACGGATCTGCTAACTTTTTTATGACTTATGTGTAAATAAGAGTTTCTTGTCAGGCTTTGGAATTTTTGATTATTCTTTATAGATCTTAATGTCCCTTATAAAAGTTTGAAGATTCTTGCTGATCCCTACTAAGCTTTGAAGTTGATAGCTTTTGTAATCAAGCTGTGAATATATTTGCTGTTTCTTAGCAAGGCTTGAAGATATTGAAGGCCCTTATTAAGGTTTGAAGATACTTGCTGATCCAGATCATGTTTTGAAGGTGATAGCTTATGTAATCAAGCTCTGCAAATATTAACTGCTTCTTATCGAGCTACGAAGATATTAATTATTTCTTCTTAACCTTGTAAAATTGATTCGGTATATCAAAGCTCGTCCAGGCCAAGTATAACCTACTCGCTTGAGCGTCGACTCCCTACGGAAGAGCGGCACAACCCTACTCACTTGAAAATCTTCTTCATGAAAAAGAAGCACATACATACCTACGTAGAAGAACTTCCCTCAAAAAGGTTACAGAACCCTTCTTTCTTGGCACTTCCCTACGAAAAGAAGACATAATACTCTACTTACTTGACACTTTTCAACGAAAAGAAGACACAACTCCCCTACGAAAAGAAGATACAACTCCCCTACGAAACAAAGACACAACTTCCCACG
>JACJUY010002372.1:0-14474 GCA_014220935.1 Platorchestia sp. MABIK | reverse complement strand
CGTGCCCTGCCCAAATCGGTGCCAGCAGCTCGGCAGAAGTTGTCCCCGCGTGCCCTGCCCAAATCGGTGCCAGAAGCTCGGCAGAAGTTGCCCCCGCGTGCCCAGGGCGCCAAGTTTTGCCAATTTCATGCATAGGATGCGAGCGCCGAGCGTACCCCTCATTTATATTAAGTAATTACTTTCGACAGAATTAAGAAGTATTTCTTGGCGCTCCTTGGCCCTAATTAGAAAAACTTGCCGTACTTGCAAAGTTGCGTCAACTTTAGATGAACTTCATTCGAGCACAAGAATTGAGAGCAACTTGTTTAGTCGAAACAATTATCGCCGCTGCCTTGGCGCGCGCCGCTTCTTCTTATATGGGTGATGCGCACGTGATTCTCCCTGCACGTGATGCTCTGTGCACGTAATGCGCACGTGATGCTCCGTGCGCGGGATATATGCGCGATGCTCGGTGCACGTTCATCATCTGTTGACGTGGTGATTCGTAGACGTGATACAAGGAAAGGGTTGATCTTTGTGTTGTGTTCTGCTTCTTTTCTCAATTGAGAATGCAAAATGACCGAAATTAATCAAATGATGCAATACGATTTTGTGTTCGACTGAATTGTTTTTGCCGTTGCAAGCTTCAGTGACTCACTTGACACTGTATTTGTGTCGTGAAAATTTTGCTGGTGTGTTGCTGTTCTAAATAGCTTGTGCACTGGTGACTGTACGCGTGTGGGTAAAACTTTGTTAATGTACTCACTGAAAACTCAGTTCTTGTGTCTGAAACTCAGCGAGTTTACTTTAAATTTGAATTTCGTTAAATTTGAAAATTTTGTTTCATTTTGTGGGTATATAAGAGACTGCAGGAAATTTCTGTTGCAGTACATTTTCATTGAAATGAGATCGTAGACAAAAAGGTGAACCTGCATAAATTTTTGGAAAAATAAAACGTTCAACTTCCGTCCACATTCGTGAGAACAGAAGTCACCTCGCAGTTTAAAATTATTTTCTCACAGACCAAGAAGTCTTTCTCCAACCTCATGCTCAGTCATACTCGCATGATTTCGCGCACTACAACACCCACAGTGTAACTTGCTACGAAACCGCTGTGTGTTTACTGGTAACCACCAGAAAGTTTTATGGTGGTCCGGTTCTTAAGTGTATGAGAGGGAGCAGAAAGTATATCTACGAGAGAGCGGAATGTATGAGAGGGAGCAGAGAGTATATCCACGAGAGAGCGAAAGTATGAGAGGGAGCAGAAAGTATATCCACGAGAGAGCGGAAGTATGAGAGGGAGCAGAAAGTACATCCACGAGAGAGCGGAAGTATGAGAAGGAGTAGAGAGTATATCCACGAGAGAGCGAAAGTATGAGAGGGAGCAGAAAGTATATCCACGAGAGAGCGGAAGTATGAGAGGGAGCAGAAAGTACATCCACGAGAGAGCGAAAGTATGACAAGGAGTAGAGAGTATATCCACGAGAGAGCGAAAGTATGAGAGGGAGCAGAAAGTATATCCACGAGAGAGCGAAAGTATGAGAGGGAGCAGAAAGTATATCCACGAGAGAGCGAAAGTATGAGAAGGAGTAGAGAGTATTTCCACGAGAGAGCGAAAGTATGAGAGGGAGAAGAAAGTATATCCACGAGAGAGCGAAAGTATGAGAGGGAGCAGAAAGTATATCCACGAGAAATCGAAAGTATGAGAGGGAGCAGAAAGTGCATCCACGAGAGAGCGAAAGTTTGACCAGAGAGACAGTACCCATTTAAATATATGCACAATACTCATAAGGAGCGTCGATGTAGAGTTACCTCTTCAGCTAATTGCTGCAGAATCAATTACGCCGCAGCAAGACTCCTGTTTGTTCAATTTCGTCCAAATGTGAGGCTTTCTTCTCCTCGCTTCAGTTTTTAGCTTGCTGTTAGAAGGTCGATCTTACCATTCTTCTGCTCACTTTTTTTCACTCTCTGGAATTATGTGGTTATCATCTTTATTTTCTTTGTTTTTCTCCTTGGTTTGATGAAAGAATGTGGCTCTTATCATTCTTTGCATTTCTCCTCCTTGAATTTAAATAAATTGAAGTTTTATTTTCGCTGCTGCCTTCATATTTTGATATAATGTAAGCCTTTTTGTTTTCTCTACTCTTTTTCTCTTCTCCTCTTTTTTGATACGGGTTGTTTTTCTTAATTCTTTTTTCTCTCATACGGATCTTGCTGCCAGTGACCATAGCCTCCAGGCCGAACGAGTCGAATCCGGGCTATATTGTACGTAAAAGTTTACTATGCAAACAATTATACGTGTATTTACCGCATTTGTAAGTCTTATTCAGTGCTCTATTATCCGTTCATCCATTCAATAATTTGCATTCATGTGTGTTATTTAGCACAAATGCAATTGTGCGAGCATGTTCACTCACTATTCTCGCAGTTCATTGGTTCACAACGCACGTCAACGTGCTGAACATACGTCAACGTGCTAGGCTAACGTTAATATGCTACGCATGCATCACCTTGCTAAACACACGTCGACATCTAGAGATGTGAGTCGTCTAGCCTCCAGCGCATCTCGCACGCCAGCACATCCTGTCACGGCTCGTATCACGAGTGCCTCGTCTCGCCTCCAGCACAGCTCGTACGACAGCACATCCTGTCACGGCTCGTATCACGAGTGCCTCGTCTCGCCTCCAGCACATCTCGTACGACAGCACATCCTGTCACGGCTCGTATCACGAGTTCCTCGTCTCGCCTCCAGCACATCTCGCACGCCAGCACATCCTGTCACGGCTCGTATCATGAGTGCCTCATCTCGCCTCCAGCACATCTCGCACGACAGCACATCCTGTCACGGCTCGTTTCACGAGTGCCTCGTCTCGCCTCCAGCACATCTCGAGCGACTTTACAGATCGTCGAGCTACTTTTTCCAGGTTTTATGTCTTATGCTTGAAGTTGTTTCGAATTAACGCCTTTAATTTAGGTTTTAGGGGAGTTTTTATAGGGCTCGTAATAGCGCTAAAAAACTTTGGCATTCATTGACGCTCGAGCATATAAGGAGAGACGTGCCGGTGCCGGGCTGCTCCCTGCCGAGTCCTGAGTGGCGACTGTCTCCGGCAGGAGTTGTTGTTTCGCCTCGTTTCTGCGACTTGAGTGAAAATGGCGAGTCGACGATTTTCCGAAGCTGTGGGCTGCTCACGAACTTCTTTAGTGTAACTGTAACTGATTTCTTTCGCCTTGCTCGATTATATTAAGATAAAGGTTGCCCACGAACTTTTTTTGTGTACCTGTGACTGATTTATTTCTTTTTATTTACTTATATTAAGAGAATTTAGGGTACTTCTTTGAGGTTTGCTCTTCGATTCGATGTTTTTTGTTCAGGTTTTTGTGATGAATATATTTTTTAACCCAGTCGTAAAATATGTCTATTAAATTTCATTTTCAAGGGTCCGTGACATTTTTTCAGAGATGTTTCCACACGTCCTCTTTTCTGTAAAGCTTTTAGAAATTTCTTTTCAGGACTTCGATCTCATATTCAGATACAAATAGGCCCTTCTTCATTGACTTTTATCTAATTATTTCAGTTTCCGCTCGTGCTTTTTCAAATTGCGCTGTCGAATTCCCTAAATTTTAATTTAATAATTAATTATTTACCAATGTTTACAACCACATCTCCTTCCTCCTTTTTCTCCGTGTTCGATCATCATTCCCATTTCCGAATTCGTTCGCAAAATTATTTCATCGTTCACACCTCATTCCCTCACAACCCTCTGAACATTTGACACCGACATTCACTCTACAGAACATTTCTACTCCTTATCTTAATTAATTTCCAATTATATCGATATTTGTCCAATACGCCTTGTCCTAATTTATTTTTGATTAAACTAACATTTGCTTCAAATGCCTTACCCATGTTTCCTTTTGATAATATCGGAAATCATTTTAGACACCCTCAATACACTATATACATCCCTTATACTGCCTCTATAAGCTTCTTCCAAAACATTTTCAATTCGGGCATTTTCAAGTGTGAATTTCTACACTGGTTCTGCAAAAGAACTATTCAAACCAAATATAATTTTTATGAACACCAAATATTATGTGATTGATATTTTTATCCTATTTTTGATGGTATTTTTTATTATAATTCATTGTATTATTGGAAATTTAACTATTGGATTTTTAAATTATTTTCTATATTTATGTCTAAAAAGATCAGTTGCAGGGTAATTTTTCTGCGTTGATATTTGCATTGAAAAATTCTAAGCGTTTCTTTTCTTTAAGGGGAACACAACTATTGTATCGATGGAAATTAGCACTCCCAGAGGTAAAATCGGAGGTCCCAAGCTAAGAGTAAGGAAGGCTTTTTTTGAAATAGAATTTTTTAAAATTCATTTCGACTATTTTTTTCGGTTCACTGCTGTCCTGTTTTTCAGCGCCTATAACTTTCTTTTTCTACTTTTATCTTGTTTCATAGCTTTCCTTTTCAACTTAATGTTTCTATGTGCGGAGATTTTCTGTGTGCACACCTCGTGCATAAATTCCGTGTTCCCTTACTTCCATACTAAATGGCGCCTTCATCTTTCCTCTCTTTGGAACGCCTTTTTGTGGTTAGGAAGGCTTAAACTTACTTATCTGACATCTAGTTCTAAGCGTTTCGATATTTGGTAAAATTTTCCGTAATCCTTAAAAAAAAATTTACTGAATAAAATTTTTGGCCATCCTTTCGAAAAACTTTCTTGTTTAAAAACACTGAGAAAAGTTTGCAGATTTGGCATTTCAACTTTAAAAAAAGCAATGCATTGATTTTTACTTCTGACTCTCCCCTTACGGACCGAATTTTTCAGTTTACGTCCCACGTTCTAAAGTGTTAAAACAACCCTTGTCTCCTGCCAAAGACACACCCGTCCACACCCTCACACCAGACCGCTAGTTCTGCAAAACACGACACCGACCTCAATGCCTCTTCAGATCAGTGAGATCTACAAGTCATTGGACGCTTCCGAAGTTTAGCGTTGATTTCGATCGTGGATTTCAGAGATAATGAAGTTCATTTTTCCCTCAAGACGGTCGCGGTGATGCCCCGCTACTGGGGCTGGCGAGCGGCCGTCAATCAAAGAGGCGGTGGCCGTAGCCGTCCACAGCGCGAGATTGCAAGCCGTCCCAGCAGCTGCTTTGTTGTCCTCGTAATCCTCCAAGATGGTTACGCGCTTGTAGAGATGGATTCTTTCTCGGCGCTGCTTTTCTTTTCTTGGTTGCAGATTTTCCTTTTTTTGATTTCTGAATTTCTTTTCTTGGTTGAGGTTTTTTCTTTTTTTGGTCGCTGATCTTTTCTTCTTGGTTGCTGCGTTTCTCTTCTTGGTTGCTGCGTTTCTCTTCTTGGTTGCTGCTTTTCTCTTCTTGATTGAGGATTTTCCCTTATCGGATGTGGATTTTTTCTTTTTTGTCGTTGCTTTCTGTTCTTGATCACTGCTTTTCCTTTCTTGGTCGCTGCTTTTCTCTTCTTGTTTGCTGATTTTCCTTTCTTGGTTGCTGCTATTCGCCTCGGCCTTCGTAAGCACCGTCCTATTTTTTGCGGTGTGAGTATTAAGTATTCCCGTACTATTTCCCATCCTAAACTGAATGTCATACTTAGCGCACTGATACTGATGCTGTATGTTAAATGCTAATTTAAAGGTTGTACTCAGTCAACTGAAACTAAGTGAATGTAATATTTTAGGCTTGCCTAATCTCTTGATGATCCTATTTGATAACTATTCCTACTTCTTATCGCTCGCAAATCGATGCTTTGGACGTTATTCGTCCATACAAATAAAAGGTTTTGGCCATTAGAAATTCAATTTATGTTTTACTCCGTACTTTTTACAATGCACATGCTTCTCGGAAGTGAATCTTGAGCAGCTTTCAACTGCTTGGTTGAGGTGACGCTTGTTGCACTCTCAACTCCACGCTCTATTTATTGCTGTATTTCGTTCTCGTCCGTCGTAACTAGTAACTGCTCAACGACACCAGAAATAAATTCATGGCCTAAATTGTGAATTCAAGCCAGGAAATGATTTAGAAATTGTAATTTTTTTCTACTTTTCTTTCGTTCTTCTTTATTTATTCATTTATGTATTATTTCTTTATTATTTATTCATTCATTCATTCATTTATTTTTATGCATTTATTTTTTCACTTATTTATTTTTTATGGACTTATTCATTTATTCATTTATTTCCATACTTTTTGACAGACTTCCTCTTTTGTTAGCAGGGCTTCATATTTTCCAAATTTGTGGCCAAGCTCCATCATTTAATTTCGAACGGTCAAGAATTGTCTCGACCCCGTGCGGTATATAATCGAGTTAGCTTTTCCCTTGCCTGCTGCACTTCCTAATTTTCTTTGTTTATCCATCTTCTTGGTGAGTGCGATCATGCCGTCACTGAAGAACCAACTTCAATTTCAGCTGAAGAATGTTGCACATTTTTCTCCCTGAATGCCACGGCTCATTAAAGCTGAGACGTAAATCAAATGTCATAGGAACTGAAATTTCTGCTAGCATAAAACAATGAAACTTTTATTCTATACATACAAGTCGCTGTTCATTTTTTACGGTGCAGTGGATAGCAGGAAAACTGTATTGCTGCAGTTAATTGTAGAAAAATCTACGGAGAAAACACTAAACTTGTCCAAAAAATTCATGAGAAAGTTGCGTTTTCTCATATTTTTCTCGCAATAAGGTTTTTTCTCAATTCATACATTCCTTGATCGCTTATTCACTTTCAATTCGTGAATTTCTTCATCTGTTCTTTTCTTTTCATTCACAAACTTATTGATCGTGTCTTTTCTCTCTAGTCATACATTTCATGATCTGTTCTTCTCCCTCTCTTGTCATACATTTCATGATCCGTTCTTCTCCCTCTCTTGTCATACATTTCAGGATCTGTTCTTCTCCCTCTCTTGGCATACATTTCATGATCTGTTCTTCTCTCTCTCTTGGCATACATTTCATGATCTGTTCTTCTCTCTCTCTTGTCATACATTTCATGATCTGTTCTTCTCCCTCTCTTGTCATACATTGCATGATCTGTTCTTCACTCTCTCTTGGCATACATTTCATGATCTGTTCTTCTCTCTCTCTTGGCATACATTTCATGATCTGTTCTTCTCCCTCTCTTGTCATACATTGCATGATCTGTTCTTCTCTCTCTCTTGGCCTACATTGCATGATCTGTTCTTCTCCCTCTCTTGTCATACATTGCATGATCTGTTCTTCTCCCTCTCTTGTCATACATTGCATGATCTGTTCGTCTCCCTCTCTTGTCATACATTGCATGATCTGTTCTTCTCCCTCTCTTGTCATACATTGCATGATCTGTTCTTCTCCCTCTCTTGTCATACATTTCATGATCCGTTCTTCTCCCTCTCTTGTCATACATTTCATGATCTGTTCTTCTCCCTCTCTTGTCATACATTGCATGATCGATTCTTCCTTCTTTATCCATACATTCGTTGATCAGTTCTTCTTTCTCAATCTTTGTTTTCCTTGATCTTTTCTTCTCTGTCTTATTCATTTCATGATCGGTTTTTCTCTCACTCTCTTATCATGTTTTTCATGATCTGTTATTTCCTTTCTTGACATACATTTCATGATCTGTTCTTCTCTCTCTCTTATCATGCATTTGATGATCGGTCCCTTCTCTATTCATACATTTGATGATCGGTCCCTTCTCTATTCATACATTTGATGATCGGTCCCTTCTCTATTCATACATTCTGTGATCGGTTGTTGCCGTCATAAGCATTTGTTAAGCAGACGCAGGATCGATGAAGCTGCCGCTGGCCTCCGATATGAGCAGTGTCGGTCCCGTCTGTCGGGCCGCCATAAATATTAGAAATCAATCGGATAGCAGTTGTTCTGAAATATGGACGTAATTTCTTGGGTGAATAAGGTGCCGCCAATATCCTTAGACTTACGACAACAGCATTATTAGACCTTGTCTGCCGGCTGACTGACGGATGCACGCGCTCAGCGGACGCTCGTTTCAACTGATTCAAACTCGACCATCTCGTCCATTTGGTTTCGTGGCATTTGATTAAATAATTTGTTTAAATTTAATTCATTCTCGTTCATTTTATTTCGTGGAATTCGATTCCATAATTTGTGAGTAATTTTATGTAATTTTGTCCGTTGTACGAGTTTTTCATGTGTTTCGATTCCATAATTTGGGTGGAATTTTATTTCGTTCTCGTCCACTTTTTTCACTGAATTCGATTTCATAGTTTGTGTGTGATTTTGTTTAATTATCGTCCATTTCACTTCATGTGATTCGATTCCAGTGTTTGTGTAATTTCATGTAAGATTTTATTTAATTCTTGTCATGGGATTTAATTCTATAGTTTGTGTGTAATTGAATATCAATTTCCCGTTCTTTGGCAGTTTTTTTTAACATTCGTATGGTGCTGTCACCATACGAATAGGTAATTGAATAAGCCACAGTAAGTAACTAGCATTAGCTGTCTAGTAACTTAGAACACATGCCGAGAAAAATGCAAGTGATCTTTCTTATTCCCAAGCGGCTCAAAATTAACCGCTTGCTTTGTGTTAGCTAGGACCCGTTTCTGGACTGGATGGTAACCCAATCTTCCTCTGCACAAAGTTTTTTTTTCTAAAAATGCCTCGCAGCTGTTAGTGACAGGTGAGCTATAGTAGAATGGCTTTCTTGCATCATTTTTATTTAAAATTCAAACCAAGAAATTCATAATCTTTCCAAACTTTTAAAAATTCTTGAACACACTTGACGATCTTTTCAACGTCATTCATTCTCACTGCTGGCATGTATTTTCCGGGTATACGAAGAGGTATGCCTATGCCAGGTATACGAAGAGGTATGCCTATGCCAGGCATACAAAGAGGTATGCCTATGCCAGGTATCCGAGGATATTTGCCTATACCAGGCGCACATTATTGAGGAAGCGTTCACCATTGATCTCAAGAGCTGCTTGCTACCATTTCTTTCACGACATTACGTATTCATGCGACACGAAACACTCATTTCTGGGTGCGCCAATTGAGTCTTTGAATCGGAAGTTGGTCTTAAGTTTGCAGGCTAAAAATGACTTTCTTTTTGCTTGTCCACAGCTCAGTTGAAGCACTATTGAATGAAATATTGGTATTGAGAGTTTTTTACTTACGTTCATTTGATAGTTTCAACAACGAAGGATTTTAGAAAATTCTGCTCTTCACTGCACTTGTTTTACTGAAATGCTTATGAGGCGAAGTTTTTACGTTAGAACGAGTCCCATTCAAACCTTCCTTCGTTTGATCTATGCCTTGAAAAAGATAGGCGAACCATCCAATCAGTCTACTGCACAGGTTACTTCGACACTTGTTTTTAAAGTTTCTTTAACAATGTTATTTTGATTCATCAGTTTGAACGTATTTATAACTCCCCACAGGGGATACAACTATTGTATCTATGGGAATTAGCGCTCCCAGGGGGACTATGTGAGGGCCCGAGTTAAAGGATTAGTAGGCTTCTTTTTGTTGAAATAGAATAGGTTTTGTTTTGTTACGGACCATCTTTTTTCGGTTCACTGCTTTCCTGTTTTTCAGCACCTACTACTTTCTCCTTCAACTTTTTTCTTTTTTCATGAACTTCTTTCTTAGCTTACTGTTTCTATGCACATTGTGCATAGATTCCGCGTTCCCTCAACTCCATACTAAATGGTGTCTTCTTTCTTCCTCTCCTGGAACATCTTTGTCGTGGTTAAGGGAGGCTAATACTATCTTATATAATAATAATAATAATAACTTATTTATAACTATCACAGCGCTACATAAAGTTACACAGCTTGCTTTGTTGAAAGTTTTATGGCTCAGAACGTCAGGTTAGGGACGTAAAACGTGTTGAGAGGAAAGAGAGAGTGCGTTTAACAATTTTTACATGAACTTTTAACGTCATAGCAAAATTTTAGCTGTTGACTAAAGATCCTTGCGTTATTTACATCATTTATTTTTGCCCTTAATTATTTTCACTCCTTACTCTTGCTACGTGTCAACTTCCGCTCCTTATTTTCGTTCATTAAATTTGCCGTTTGCTTCCATTTCTTCGTTCGAGACGTTGCTTTTCAGCAAATGTAGCACCAGAAAATGTAATACGCGGTTCACCTGAGAAACACAGGCGCGCAGACTCCCTTAGATCACCCCCGAGTTACCGTGCAGCGATCCTGTACTTTTCTCCGTGCGATATTGAGCAATAAACCAAATTCGGCAGCTCAGTATTATTGTCACTGGAGTTCAGTGCGCAATTTTTTCCCAGTGAACTACAAATCTCCGCCCAGCGTCCCAGTATCTGTTGAAATACTTGTGCTTTTATTTGACATTGACTTTAAATAACTGGTATCGGCATGCAGTCGCATTCATGCTTTTCTCTTATGTTCCACTCAGCAATGGAGTCTTATTTTGAGCTCAGCATCGGGAGTGTGAGATTAAATGGACNCTACTCTACTGCTACTCTACTGCTACTCTACTGCTACTCTACTGCTACTCTACTGCTACTCTACTGCTACTCTAGTGGTACTCTAGTGGTACTCTAGTGGTACTCTATTCCTACTCTACTGCTACTCTACGGCTACTCTACTGCTACTCTACGGCTACTCTACTGCTACTCTACTGCTACTCTACCCCAACTCTACTTTTACTCGGCTCTACAGTCTGCCCTCAGACACGGACAAATTGTCAGGCCCAAGCGACAGAATCGAAGCCTGCACGCCGTTGAGTACAAAAAACAACTCAGGCAGATTGGGATTCAGACTCAGTCTCGCTACGACAAAAGTGCAACTGTCCTCACGTGTCAACGTCCGACGTAGCTTAGAAGAAAATCAATGTACGCTAGAAACGTTACTGTTTTGTGTAGCATAGCTCTATGTTGCTGTACTTTTGAATGGCCGACGCTTGCATAAAGAAACGTTAACGTTTGTGAAGCTTCGTGAGGATGCAAAGCTAAAACGTAAACTTAAAATTGCAAAATTATATTTAAGTTTTCACGTTTCTTAAAAAATTCCGTTGTAGCATGGCGTCATGAGCAGTCCCTCTTATTTTAACTTTATTTCTTAACGACTTTCCGACCCCAAAGAAAATTGGTAAACTGATTAATCAAATTGTACTTGGAATACTTTCTCGAATTGCATGACTTCCTAGAATAAAAATAACGCAATGATTCTAAAAGCAAAATACGAATATTCTCGATTGGTGCGTGCTGCGCAACAGCGATAAACCATTTTTTCTTACAGCTCATAGACGATCCAAAAAATCTAAAGTAACATAACTAACGATTAAAAACTCAACAAAATACACATAGCAGTTTTGAGTTTTTACTTTAAAATTCATTGACTGGCAATAACTCAGATTTAGTTTTCTATTCATAAAAATATCCGTACGATGACTAGGAATGAACTTAGAACAAAAAATCCATCTACGAAATCCCGGAATGAACCAAAACGTAATAATCCGTTTGCAATAACTCGGAATACCGCTAAAACACAAATTCATCTTCAACAACTCGGAATGAACCCAAAACACACTAATACGTCAACAATATCTCAAAATGAATTCAGAACAAAATGATACACGTTCTACATATGTATAGCTCGAAATGCACTCAAGACACAAAAATCCGGCTACGATAACTCAAAATTGATCCAGAACCCAGTAATACGTCATCGATAACTAAAAATGAACCGCAGAACACAGTAATACGCATACGATAGCTAAAAATTAACATCAGAACACAGTAACACGCAAAACGATAACTAAAAATGATCACAATAACAAGTCTTGGATTCCTCAGAAGCAGCCAGCCAAATGATGAGAGAAGCGGTCGAGAATGATAGGAATACGGGAGCCAGCACAGGGTTTCTTACCAGCACTTCTCGCTGCCTAATCTTGCTGAAAAGCCCTGCTGTTTGCGGAGGCCTCGACCTTGTTGGCTCTGGCAGTGGCTTAATTCATTGAGAAGGTCTTGCTTCCCCTTCCCCCAGGGGGAAAAGGGGAAGCAAGACTTGAGGAGCTCATGCAAAGTTGAGTGTCGTAATTAGAGTGGGGTTCAAGTGATGGCTTTGTTATATGGTAAACAGAAGTTCCCCGAGACTTGATGGTCTAGGGTAGAATAAATGATATTGTGGGTGAGAAGTTCAGCGCGGAGTAATCGAGCGACGTTTTCCTACAAAGCATGGATTTATGCGTACAAGTTATCGTGGAAAGATAGGGAGTGTGTTATAGTGAAGACAACTATTCCTGCTCTGAAATTTGTTGTGAATTTAAGCCATTAATCTTTTGATAAAGTCGTAAGTGAATATCGACAGCATGAAAATTGAGTTAATTACGATGCATTTCCAATTAAATATAGTTTGAACTATATTACTTAACCATTTGATTCTACTAACTATATAACTTTCCAATCTATTTTAAGCTATATTATTATTACTCAGAGACACCAAAAAATTAAAAGATTACACAACTCAACAGTTCATCAGTAGATTAAGATATATGAATATATAATTACTGATTCAGTTTAGATTAGACAAGTTAATTTAAGCCTCCTCACCTCAACAAAGGTTTTCCAAAGAAAGGAAAAATGAAGGTACCTTTTTGAATGGAGTCAATGGAACGAGGAATACATGCGCACGGTGTGTTCTGACACGATCTCCTGGGCATAGAAATATGAAATAGATAATGGTTATGAAAAAAGATAAAGGTTTGAGAAGAATGTAATCGGTGCTTGAAAAAAAAGAACAACAGTGAGCCGAAAAAAGATTGTCATTAACAAAACAAAGAAAGCGTCTATCTCAAAAAAAGGAAGGCCTACCTTATTTCGACTCCGGACTTCAAATCAATCAATAATTCAATACAAAAATTCCTCTTGCAGTAGGTTACGCGGTTTTAAAATAAATTTATCACAGTTGCTGGTACTACGAAGAGAACTACAAGAAAACGAATTGTACTCCCTACACAATCTCACGGGACTCGCTCCGCAATCTTTGCCTAAAAAGAGAACCCCGTCGATGATTTCAACTACAATAAAAAATTGTTACGTCAATCCCAATAACTATCGTCATGTCGAATACAATAACTATCGTCATGTCTGCTACAATAACGATCGTCAAGTCTGCTACAATAACGATCGTCAAGTCTACTACAACGATCATCATTTCGATTACAGTAACAATCGTCACGTCCACTACGATAACAATCGTCATTCGTCATGTCGACTACAATAACAATCATGTCGACTACAAAAACAATCGTCACGTCCACTACAATAACAATCGTCATTCGTCTAATTGACTACAATAACAATCGTGTCGACTACAATAACAATCATTTCGACTTCACTAACAATTACCCTGCTCGGCAAATATAAGGCCACAGCACCAAAACAAGGCAGTTACGCACGTGACCTTGTCGACCAATAGGAAAATATAATCATAACCGTACAATAATCGAGTTAGCATCGTCAGGAAATCGCTGAGCTGGAATGTAGCTTAAAATGCGTGTCCTGGTTGTAATTTTTTTTGATTGAATCTAGTTCATTCATCCCAAACTGCGACTTTGTTACTAGCTTATTCCTAGTTATTTATTTCTAGTTACTTTGTAACTCAATTCCATTTTTTTGTAACGTATCTCCGTGAAGTTACTTTGGAACTTATTTTTAGCTGCATTGTAACTTATTTCCAGTTACTTAAGTACCATTTCTAGCTACTCAGTTACATATTTCTGACTACTTACTTATTTCTGGTTACTCAGCGATTTATTTCCAGTAACTTGACTGCTCAGTCCTGGTTAGTTGCTATTATTCGTCCCAAATACTCACTGGCTGGCGAGTATTGAAACATTTCAAGAAATGTTGAGGCCCCCAAAAAACGACATGCTAGGCACATCCCTTACTTCTGAGAGTAATATCGTGAAGTCAATGCATGGGTCTCACTTCTTTATTGCTGCCACATGAATTTTACACTTTTCTGATTCATCAAAGTCTTTCTTACTTCCTATTACTTCGATGTTGCATGCGACTTCTACACTCCTGCAGTGTCCATTTAATCTCACACTCCCAATGCTGGTCTATTTCTACACTCTTGCAGCGTCCATTTAATCTCACACTCCCAATGCTGGTCTATTTCTACACTCTTGCAGCGTCCATTTAATCTCACACTCCCAATGCTGGTCTATTTCCACACTCTTGCAGCGTCCATTTAATCTCACACTCCCGATGCTGGTCTATTTCTACACTCTTGCAGCATCCATTTAATCTCACACTCCACTCCCAATGCTAGTCTATTTCTACATTCTTGCAGCGTCCATTTAATCTCCCACTCCCGGTGCTGGTCTATTTCTACACTCTTGCAGCTTCCATTTAATCTCACACTCCCGGTGCTGGTCTATTTCTACACTCTTGCAGCGTCCATTTAATCTCACACTCTCGGTGCTGGTCGATTTTTACACTCTTGCAGCGTCCATT